>JAUBWS010094754.1:0-11252 GCA_032270445.1 Darlingtonia californica | reverse complement strand
CAAAATTAGGTAAATCGACGTAGGTTTTTAATACAGTAATGTAGTGTGGTACTTGCATAAAAAGTAAAATCGTACCCAAAGTTCATTAAGAATGATAATAGTCAGAGCATATATTTTAGTTGAATTAAATTCCCAATAAATTCCAAAAATGCTCGAAATGTTTGGTATGAGTATTTCTTAACCGGTTGTGGCATCAGGCCAGTCTACTCTACTTTCTACGCAATGCAATTAGCTCAGAGGGCTTGGCGACGTTAAGTCGACCGGACTACCGGAACGGAGTAGACCGTCGTTTACGCAAGACAGTGAATGTCTTCATATGTTCTTCATTCATATGTCTTCATTTCTTCGTATTCCATTGACGTCGTCTTAGAAAAGCCGTGTTAAAAATCAAACATATAGAAAGATCTTTATAATTATCTAATCCGTTAACAAAAACAATATAACCGTTTAGTCCAAGCTTTACCGCTGAAATAAAAATATTCAACGAAAATCCATGTAGTAGGTTTTACAGACAAAACGAAATCTTTAAATCAAATCTTATTAGTAGCATTTGCTACTAGCTAGCAAAATCAATCTACATGCCATTTTCGTCGCTTCCCAACGTTCCAAATATTTATATTCCAAATATCTAATAAATTTACAATAATTTTCATCGGAGCTTATGTCATGATTAACAAATTACATTTAAATTGATAGTTAATTCTTAGCGTTGTCTCCATTTTTTTCATTTTCTTTTGAACCTTATTTCCTTGGCTTGGTAAAGGTTTTCTCAAAAATATTCATAATTCGTTCGCAGTTAATTGTACCAGGTGAAACAACATACTATATATCTCTTATTTGTTTTAGATAACATTCGCCAGTATTTAAACGCTTGTGATGGAGAAACTAATACAGTTTCACGGAATGATGAAACGATTTCAAAAGTAATGTTTATCACATTTTTTACTTATCTGAGAAATTTTATCTTTACTATCTAAGAATAGTCCATGGTAATCTGTAGCTCGCTTATCACCCGAAGTCATGTTTTAGGTACTCGAAAATATGTAGGGGAAGATACCGTATTAAGTGGCATTCATATTTTGTGTGTACTTTGTGTATTTTCTGGTATGTAAAATACACATTGGTCTTATGATTATTTTACATAACATTTGTTTTTCTAATATCTACCTATCCTCAAAATTTAAGTCAAAACAACTGATCGATACAAAGTTATTGCAGATTTTAGGTTTCATGCTGTAAAATGCCAACCAAACCGGTATCAGCAATTTTCATAATGATATCACAGAGGTTTGGCTTAAATTTGAAGTCCATCATAACATTATAGTAGTTGCTAAGATATTTCTATATTTATGCATTATGCAATATGTATTACATCGACCTGGGAGAAGGAATGCTGGGTGGAGCGCATACCCTACTATCAGCTCACTGATTGAGCTAACCGGCCTAAATTAAAAAAACTCTCTGTCAATGATGCAAGATATTTTTGTATGACACAGCTTGTAAACAGTTATGAATAAAGCCAATTACACAATTTCACTTCTCATTTCTTCAAAGTACGAGAAAGTTTTGAAAGTCAAGGTTTTTGAACTAAAATCATTGTTATATCCTCAACATTTCCTCATAGATTTGCGATTTCATAAACAGCGTGGTTAAAGACAAAGAACTGGAACTCAATAGCCAAATTTGTGTACGTTTGTGTTTATACTGAGTAACATTTTACACAAAGGAAGAAGATCGTTGGGAATTAATTTTTTAATGATTTTCGGCTGGATGCAAAATGTGGCTCTATGATGAGCCCTTTTGAATGTTACATTTTTCCCACATTGGCGTCACCCAACCAATTCTACGTATACAAAGAATCAAAAATTTTATATGCTCAAAATGCCAAAAAAAAGATTTAACGACCGCACGTTACGGCTTAACCCGCCTATGAAATATGGTAACTGGAAGGTAAAATAAATAAACCATTTTTTCCCCCGACCGACCTTACCTCAGAAGCTACGGTCGGGTGGCAGAAAACCAACAACATTTCATGGATGGCCCTTAGATAGCGTAGAGTAGAGCAGTTGCAGTAATAACGCAAGAGTTGTGAATTTGAATCTCACTTCAGTCCCCAGTTTTCTATAACGGGGGGGGGGGGGGGGGGCGTTAATCTTAGCGTTAGGTACTCTTAAAGTGTTATTTATGATGATAATGTTTGATATGATTCTTTTGATTTTATTTCTCTATTTCCTTATGTGACACAAGTATTAAATTTTTTTTTAATGCAAAACATTGCAAACACTGACGAGCTATCTCCACTGAAAGGGTGATTTGAAGTTTTTGATTATTTCTGATATTCTAATGAAGACTGTTATCTGGGATGGCTTGCATACGAAAATAATTCAAGCTGCTCTATTAATAAATATACATCATTATTCACTCTTATTTCCTAGTTGTGAAAGCTAGACTATTTTTCAAAGTTTTGAAATTGTGTTTTACGTCTGTGCCATCCACATCATGCAATTGCGGATGGCCCCTTCTGTAAGCTAGCTTTTTTTACCAAACTTTATTAAGGTTGATTGAAGTGAGGATCAGTGTACCCTGGTGACCACCGGGCGCTTTACTACTCTGCCTCACAGCTTCGAGCGAGAAAGTGACCTGTGAGGCGGAGTAGAAAAACGCCCTGTGGTCACCACGGTATGATAAGTGGTGAAACAAAAGGAATAAAATTCAAGGCATTTAGCGAATAATAAAATTGATTTAGTAGGTCGCTCTATGCTGCGGTTGGCTAAGTTAAATTTTTTTTAAACCTGATTTTATTATTTCAGTATTTACTAAAGATTTCTCAGCAATTGGAGAATTGTGTGGAAACGACAAAAACAAACCCGGTGATATTGTCGCTGACATCTTTTAATAATTGTCTCTCCTCGCTACTGTTGGTTCTCGAATTTTGTAAGGTGAGGTACCTGTCATCATCTTAACTTTATTCGCAAAATCAATAACGTTAATGAGATCGTGTCATGAAAAATAATACTCACACTTTCTGTGATACTCAATAAAATATGAACATTGGTGAAAACAATTGTGAAAACAAAGTTCTTCATGTAAAGATATTCAGAAAACAAAATCTATTTTTCAACTTCCAACAACAACGAATGACCAACCTTGTGGTAAAACAAAAGTGATATGACGTTATAATTTACAGCAATTATATATTAGAGCGCATTCAAACTCGGAAGGAAAAAAGATTTTTAAAACTGTAAAGAGACTTCTTAAATAACTTTTTGCGCTCTTTAACATATGTTCAACTTCAAAAATATGATACAATCCCTTTGAACAGACTTATAAGGCAATTTTCTATAAGCTGAAAGTCTTTGTAATTCAAACTTCAATTCCCCTGTCAAAAACTAATAAATAACATCATATAAAGTAGACTCCAAAATTCGAACACTTAAGAGGGATGAAACGTTCAAGTTATGGAAAGTGTGAAGTAGGATAGAAAAAGTTTGTTGGCCTATGTAATAGTTGAAGGAATCAAGTCTGAATTATGGTAAATAGACATTTCAGAAACATGTTTTCTGCATTGATTGTTTTCAGGAGTTCGAAAATGCACCGGAATTGGAATCAACTACAAATTTCTCAAACCTCTTTCAATCTACGTACCAAAATCTTAAGGTAAACATTTTCTTTAGAATTCCAATGCTCCGAAAGTCTTGCGATCAAGGAGAAAACACTTGGAGCCTTTTTTTTTTCGATTTTTATAACATAGTGGTGTTACAGCGCCTATTTTAATTAGAAGAGTCCCCAAGTATCTCCCTGCTTATTTGACTGTATCGCCTGTATATTGGATCTGTCCTTAAAGGGACAAACGCTCAAATAAATGCGGCTGTTCAACTAACAGGTTTTACAAGCTTGCAGAAGATGGTTGAAATTTAAAGAATAAGATAGAGGTCCAAAAATTGTCTTTTTCTTCACGAACAGGGAGGCGTACTGTATGTCTTTTTTCAATTCAAGGGCGTTTAAAAAGGGAGTTTGATTACTAATTTTCATTGAAATAATTTGTTCAATTCTGTGTTATGCTTGTTTTCTTAATTATCTTTGTGATAAATTAACTTGCCACTTCACTGAAG
The DNA here is from genome assembly GCA_032270445.1 of Darlingtonia californica. Lineage (NCBI taxonomy): Eukaryota > Viridiplantae > Streptophyta > Magnoliopsida > Ericales > Sarraceniaceae > Darlingtonia > Darlingtonia californica. Next base: position 7,140 of record JAUBWS010094754.1, on the reverse strand, counting down.
TTTTTCATCGCCTTAATTGCTTTGAATGCAATGATATCGTGATTTTTGAGTCTACAGTACGTGTGTAGCTGGGGATGGGTGTTAATGGGAAAAAAAACAGGTATGACTATAAATAGCTATTCTGATAAGACATTTTTGCAACTTTCAGAATTTACGTGGTCCAACATATATTTTGATTAATAAATTAAGCGTGTACCTATATCTGTTACAGGGTTTGACAAATCTGTTGGATATATTCATTGACTACGACCAAACTCAATCACCTCAAATGTCTAAAGGTTTGTTTATCGTTTCTAGTGTAAAAGTCTTGACTCTCTGCTTGATTACCAGAAAGATGTAAAACTTACCAGAATATTTTGTGACGGTCTATGGGAAAAGGGGGCATAAAGCCAACCATAATTTACTTGTTTACCTCTCAAAATCACGAAAAAACATCTGCGAAAGAGGTCATTTCTATTTAAGCGACAAGCAAATGACGTGTCTATTTGCTAACTGATGGGTTGCGGAGCTTTTTAAATCAAATTAGTCAAGTGAAACCGCTTAACTACTGAATCGTCAAGATATACTGAAATTTATATCAGATAGACGCAGTAAAAACATTTTCAGCCACATCTTCTAACTTGATAACTCCAAGTGTGGCCTGGAAGTGGGTTCGACCTCGTCCAAGAATTGTGGAACCCTACTGTGGAACGGATAATTCTTAATTATTCACCCAGGATAGTTTATTCAGTTCTATATGAACTCCTATCAATGAGGGTCCTTTTCATGTGTAGCACGCCTACATGAAACCTTGTAGGATTAACGGTGAGGTAATATTTACCACCGAAAATCTCGTGCCATCGCCGAACTCGAGACCTAGAAGTTCTCTAAGCTCAGCACCTTAGCCTCTTGGTCACGGATCCTCGCTTCTATATAATGAAGATAATGATAACAATAACAATAACAATAACGATTTATTTGCCTTCTATTAATTATTACAATGGCTCTTCTGGCTATAACGAAAAAATGCACAAATAAAAAATATTTGATAGAAAATATTTGTCTGCCTATAAAACAAGTTAAAAATTTCTTAAAAGACACAAGGCTTGAGTAAAAACTAAGATATAAATAGCATATACACAGCGAGATAAGATTATTAGGGGTTTAACACGTACCTGGCCTCGAAAAAATAAAAATATCAAGTATATAGTAATGGCATATACAATAGCATTGAAAAAGACAAAAAAAAAAAAGGTATTGAAACAGATATAATGAAGAAGACTTGATATTAAGATACAGTGTACTCATGTTTTTCTCCAACTTTCTAGTTACATCATCATTAATAGAATGCTCTGTGATCCTATGTACCTTCGATTCTATGGCCTGTGTTCCAATTTGGAAGCAGTTGAAAAAGTAAGCTATTATTTATATTGTTGTGGACGAATGTAAAACTAACTGAGGACCATCAAAGTTTTCCGTAGTAAAGTCTCATAAATTTGTTTGAGTAAATGAGTCAAATTTCTCCAGATGACTAGTTCATTCAAACATTTTTTACAGACTTTACTACGGAAAACTTTAATGGTCCACAAATGCAAGACAAAGACTAGTGTTTATACACATTGTTTTGTCTCTGATTGGTGATTTACGGAAGTCTGGTTCCGTTTTGGTTGCATTTTGCATTTTCTTTATTTAGGTTCATCACACAAAACCAATCCAAGATTTTGAATGAAGATAACCCCACTGTTTTATTCGCTTTCTTTAAATCATGTACCATTTCTTGTCATGCGCTGAACCAGTGGTTTCATTGTATACAAAAAGTAAGTTTTTCTGATTGAAAACTAATTCTACTATTTCAGCAGGTCTATAGTCAGGCGTACTACTGTGCAAGAGGTTGCGGGGTTGATCCCGGCTCCTTTCATTAACTGAAATTCAGTTATCCTAACGTCCAGCTGGTATGACTTAGTGAGGACTGTTACTCGACCAATTCGCTCGTCTGGACGCGAATTCGATATGATATATGTCTGTCTGTAGACCCTCCTGGAAATAACTAATCAGCCGTCTAAACGGGTTAGTGAGGCTATTCACAAAAAAATATCAGTCTCTATCTATAAAAATGGGAAAATTGCTAAGGGTGAGGGATGTTCATATTTTTTTCTAAAATTTTACCTTGATATTTATATGCTTACAAAAGAATTAGCGTGTAGTTAATGAAGCAGTCAATTACTCAATTATCTTTTGATAAGTATTTAAATGGTTAAACTTTATAAGCTTATTTGAGGTTATGTGTAGAACAGTAATTAAAAATTTACATTATCATTTTAATGAAACTGAAAATGTTGAAGTTTCGTATGTGTATATATTATATATATATAATTTTTTTTTTTTTTTTGTAGGCCTTCTTGAAAACTAATATATTTTCAGAAATTTTAAACTTTTCGCAGAATATTTTAATTTGTTAATTTTGCTGGGATTATTGTTGCCGGAGATAACGTTCGCGGAACAAAAAAGTTTTTTGCGTGTCCACTTTTTGTTTTTATTTTATTTTTAAGGGTGATATTCCAGCAAGCTTAAAGTTGGCGAAGGTTGTCAAATTCATGTTGACGATGGTTATGCAAATTGTAATGGTTAGTAGGAAAGGCTTATACTTCTAATTATTTGACCTTTCCCGAGATAAATGTCCCACCTCGTTTCCATGTCTATAAGGACTTTTAAACGAAACATAAAGAGCAGATAAATGCAATATTACATTTGGGAGATCGTGGCCAAGTCATTATTTACCCCCAAAACTGGCCGTAGTATGCTAAATAGAGATCATTGCTAAAATTTCCACGAGGGGACATTCCCACATCGTACTCTGATCTGTCTTGAAGATAATTTTTTCTATAGTTAATGTTCAGACTTGTACGGCCCTTTGATTCGGTACATACTCAAAGATGGAACGACCCGAAACCACCTGAAATCACCCAGAATTTTTGCAAAACCACCCGAAACCAGCCACTAAAATTGTTTCCATCACCCGAAATAAAATGTTCTCAGATTTCATTGAAATTTGGTACACACATCAAATAAACCATGCTGAACATAATGGTGATCTTATTTTTGCGAAATTTATTGACACCTGCCACTTTTGGGCAAATTTGGTCCCGAAATAAAAAAAGCTCAGTTTCCGTCTTTTACTATGTACCCTTTGATTCTGTCTATGAATTCAAGCAATATTATTTAAAGATACGTCCAGGATGCATAAAAATGTGTCGTTGAAATGACCTGATTCTCTCAGTTTTGGTTATAAAAACGTTCTACTAAATTCTGGCCTTTTAGCTTCCGCTCACTTCCGTCTCTTTGATTTCTTAACTGTGAGCGTCTAAAGCCTAGTTAGAAAGTGATCAATAATTGGAGATTATGAGCGTTGAAAATATTTGGGCGGCTTATAGAGGTTCTATTAGATTTCATGTTTATATTTTATTGTAGAGTTTTGGATGTAAAGTTGGCCAAGAAGAATCGAAACTTGTTTTTGATATCCTCGTCTATATACAAAGGTAAAGCTTTGATTTAAACCTCACTTGTGAACAACTTTCTGCAGTGAAATTTGCCAAACCACTGTTAATCTTCCACGGTGCCCTGAGGTGTTTCAAGGAAGGCAGGACCCTCATTGATAGCAGTTAATGAAGAACTGAAAGGGTAAATTGTCAAATTATTCTATCAATTTTTTCAATCAATTTATTTCCATTACAAGGTTTCTCATTGAGGAAGATATAGAGTTGGAAGAGCCATTACACACGGAATATTTGAAAGTCACTCAAAGCCTCTCACCTATTGTAGGTTGATACAGTATCATATTTTTACTTTTATTTAAGACAACATAAATCTTTTGAAATGTTTTATTTGTCCCTGATAATGGGCTATTTAAGAAAACAAAAGGTTCCCCGAGAGGATTTATTATTATTAAATTTCTTTTGCCCTACTAGAAAAGCAAATGCAATGACTTTCCCCTTTGGAAAATCTGTTGATGTTGACGCAATATTGCACTTACCACAACGTGAAATTCTACCGAATACAGTCCCGTGTATTACCGTATATGGACAAATTTCTTCCACAAATGGAGGAAAATAGTCCGTAAACGGCAATATACGGGATCCGTATTCGAACGTTTTCACGCTGTGCTAGAAACTTATCGACCCAATTTCTACGGAAATTCATCCTTTGTTTTTGAAGATTTCTATGAAGACTCCCTTGGGATTCCTGTATTCCTCCTTCCTCGGGGGTTTAATATTTCTCTTGGAAAAGCCTGACTTGTATAAGCAATGTCTGAAATTTACGAATGTAGTTACCTTTCGCGGAGATTTGATTTCGCTAAAGGCGGTTTATCACTTGTGAAATTTTCGTTCGAAGTAATTAATTTATCGATCTCTCTTTGGACATTTACTTTGTTGCTCATTATTTTTTATTGACATTCATTAAAATGTTAACTATTTCGTACGAAAACTTCGCAAGTGGAAAACTGGCTTAACAGCGCTTCTGAGATATTTCGCATTTCGTGTGGATTTGATGCCAATACATCATAATGTATTCGGAAATCTCTTATGTAAATTGATTTTCCAGTTGACCAACAGTGTAATTCATAGAAATAACAGTGTTCATCTAACGTGTAAAACCAATAATTCATAATCTTAAAAAGGTAATTTTGTCTATAATTTTCAGGGGGCTCAAACCATACATCAAATTATACATTTCTGCAACTTCTAATTTCCCGTTGATAATCAGTTAAAAAAGTAAACCATAGACGGCAAAATTACAGGAGGAGTGTAAAAAGTTATTAAAAAGTCATTATCTTTTGTAATAGATAATGACAATGAAATTACTTTTAACTCTAATTCCGCGTACCTCTGTGTACGCCTATGTAAACGGTAATTTACTAGTCAAAAAATCGAAAGCGTGCAATAATTGCAATTGTAAACTCACTGAAGAAAATCCGGCGATTGCACAAGAGGACTCTGTATAGACTATAACGTCACTACCGTAACCGTGGTCGGTCGCTTATTATGCATGATATGTGTCGCTGGATGTCCAGGGGGTTTCAATGAAAAATTAGGACAAATTCAGGGGGTTGAGTTACTATTTTTGGACATCCAGGGGGTCATGATATTTTTCATGTAAGTCCATATCCTCAACTTAGGGTGAACAATTTTTTTTTGGAAAACCCCATTGGGTTTTACCATTCCGAGCTTCCAAATTATTTTGATAAACTATTCTACTGCGTTAGTTACATGCTATGAAAATGCTTCTCTGTTGATATTGTAGATAAGTCCTTTAGTGAGCGAAGCTGTCAAGATTCCGAATGCCCTGTCTGGTTTAAAAGGTAATATGTAGAGATAATGCAGTTACGTAAGTAGATCGGTCGATTGCTGAAATCGTGGAATTCAAAACTCAGAAACTTCGAGCTTAACTTAGGTTGCATGGTTCGTTATAAATGTAGCATTTGTAAAAAGGTATTGTATTCACAACGATTGGGCGCGGTCGCGAGAAACAACTAGGGAAAAGTGACTTATTGATATATGATATACTTAGATATTGGAGGTGTCTGAAGTTTTACCGGCAAAAATTTTTAAGCTAAAGTTTAAACGGCGCGCAGTTCTGCGTGCCGTTTAGACTGAAAACACTCCTCCACATGGGTTTACTTCATGATTTTGCCCACTGGGGAAAATCTCGTGAAGAAGTTAAACTTTGGACCCATGATTTTTAACTTCAGCGCTGTTACTATTTATACACATTTTTCAGAAAAAGTTAGGTTAAACTTAATGGAGTTCTTAATTCGTAGATTCTCTTGCAACTAATCGCAACTATGGGAGTGAGGATTCTAAAAGGTTACCCCTTAGCTACTTGTCAATTACCAACGAAATTCTGCTGACATTATCCAGATGCGACGACCACCAAATATTTAACCAATGGCTTCGCATATCAGATGGCGAATCGATCATTTCATTTGTATTTGATTCGCTCGTACCACTTTGCGAGGAGAAAATGTTTATTGGTGGAACTTCCTATGAGCAGTTGTTATGTAAAACTTGTTGTTTCGTCGCATCACTACCAGCAGAATATTTCGGACATTTGGTTGGTGTCTGATTTTGGTCATTTCGGATATTGGTTTCAGATTGAAACCTTTCCTTTTTTTATTTATTTTAACCAGACTAGGTGAGCACAAAGCTCTAGCTAAAGCGGTGCAAGGCGACGACCTCGTAACTACATTAATGTTCCGTGTTATTTCCTAACTCAACTGATTTTACACTACAATTAACATAACTGTTGATTTTGATATTTGCAGCCATTCAAATGTTGCTGTCATTAGGGATCCGTTATCAGGGTAACGCTCTAGAGTTGAGATGCGCAGCTTTTTTGGTGCAATGTATTTTTTTGGTAGTTTTTTAGGTACTTTATCGGCTAAAAATAAAAATTCAACGAAATTTTTATGGGATATTTTATGGCATGGGAGTTTGCAGTTTTAATATGGAGTAAGTCCAAAATTATTTTTTATATTTTTGCATCTTTAAACCGGACTATCCATTTCAATAAATGTAGGAAGAAGTTTTGCTACAGAACTTGGTGAACACAGAGTCAAGAATTTTATCCATCTTTGCTGCAGATTTGTGGTGTTTCGTGTCAAGGTTTGCATAATTCCTCGCAATCATTTTTGTTTGCAGTAAATAATGTCCTTAATATATACATTGCTCCTCATTTGCGTTGTTGACCTAAATTCTTTAAATGTTAGATTGGCAAAATTTTGCCCGCTAAATTTTCGTGAAATTCGAGAGCTTGTTTTTTTGCGTAACGCGTTTTTAGGAATCGCAGAAACTTAAAATTATATATGTCAAAAAGCATAAACGTCATATTTTGCATTTACGTCACATCTTGCATTTACGTCACATCTTGCATTTACATCACGTTCTGTTTCAGGTGGGGATCCGATCAATTATGTTGGAGTCATTTCAAGTTTTTGGGCTCATTAGTAAGATTTCTCTTTTCATTTTCTTAGGGTGTTTGACCTTCTTTGAAGCAAAAAATTACGGTCTATTGAAGTTTTTATAAGCTGAAATCTGGTTGGTTGAAACCTTATACAAGCATAAATCAAATTGATGAGATTTTTACAAGCTTTATTGTGATTTACTT
>JAUBWS010094743.1:0-11253 GCA_032270445.1 Darlingtonia californica | reverse complement strand
ACCATTTTGTATTGGAAAAGGTTGTAAATTGACAGCTTGTGTTACATAATTGCGCATAATTAATGACGCAATTAAGACAATTACTTCAAATTTTTAGAACATGTGCTTAATAAGATTTTGTTCATTGTTAAAAAATTTCAAAGACATAGCGCTACTACTTTTAGAGTTATTAAAAATTTAATTTGCCGCGGGCACTTTTGCAGATAGAAAACTTCCATCTTAAAAGTACCTTTCACAAAAACTACAATCGTTTTGGGTAATCGAGAATTCCACACGTGTTTTGGAGAAATTGGAGCTTCAATTTCTAAACTAGAAAAAGAAGATCAAGTCGATCTCCACTTTTGATTTCAGTACCTTGTACACAAAACTCCCACATTTAGATCTCATCAGAGTTTTCGATGAATTGGTTGATTTCGTCCCGATTTGGAAATCTCCGACGAAATCTTTCTTTTACTTCAAGCATACTTTTTGTTTCGTGATGGTTTACAACAAAAACACGTTGCTCGGTTATTAACTGCATTTTTCCTAACTAAATTGCTTTTATATTTAGATTTCTGTCCAATTTCTTCGAACTTTTAACAACTGCAATTTAATGACTGTAATGTTGATTTGTGCATTAACAAATTGGTCATTAAGTTTAATTTTATTGCCTGTTTAAAGAAGAGAACATGTAGCTTTCTAATGGTGTAAAACATTAAAGATTTAAACTTTAATTTGCTTTGCAAAACATCAAAACTTGTTTCACTATTTTTTTGATACACCCTACTTATAGTTGAGTCCCGAACCTAAGCAAATTTGGCTTGAAATTTTCAATTTCGGGACCATCCCGTTCGGGACTTAAGTCGAATTAAACCCTTAAACCGACATAATCGCATTCATGATATTTTAATTACACCCTGCTTCAAGGAACACATTTCGCAAAAATTAAACTTCTAAATACTGTCCAGGCAAAGTTCCTTATTGCTCTTATAATCTCAATTATTTTCATTACTAGATTTTTTTTATCCTTTAGTCTTTTGTATCTGACCTTAACTACTTCCACGCACTTGGTCACCGTAATGGGTAGTTACATGTCACATTCGGCGATTCGACAGTGATTTACAGTCGAAGGTATTTGGCAAATGGACAATATTTGGCGACTCCACGATGTTATGATATCCCTTGCCCTTGCCCTGTACCACTTCAACATCAACTGACTAATCGGTTAATCATCTCGACAACGACAACGAAGCGACATCGTTTTTATCATAACCAACTTCTTCGACATAAGGCAGGTACATACATTACAAGGGAGACCATTAAATACCTGCTATTAATCAATCGCTACGAAAATGCGGGTTCCTTGGCTGCACGTATTCACACACAAATCGGTTCCTTTGTATTACACTACCATCAAATTATATTACACCACTTGGTTGTTCATCCGTGCTAAACTACCAGCTGCCATCAATCGCTCAACGAGACGTAGCGCAAGTCGAGGCTACAGTACGCCCCACATGAAAATTTGCTTTCTTAACCGATAGTCTTCCTGGCAACACCCTCCCCCTTTGTTTTTTGTTACCTTTCGACGTTTCGATCAGCACATTCACCCAATCGCCACTTTTTTTGTATAGACTCTTGGTATAACCGATGGACGATATGCGCTATTCGAACTAATACTAACCAAATCTGTGCCTGTACGAACGATATTTGCGTGCATATTTGTTGGCTTTTTCACAGTTATTTTTATTCAAATTATTTTTACAGATACTCTAGGATCTTTTTAATTGTCTGTATGTTTTTTTTACGAATACACCCCATACATAAGGCACTTTACAAGTAGCTTATTATTTTGAGTTTATTTTAAGACTGCTTAGGAACCATTTATCAGTTTCCTTTTTTTGCACACGATCTTCTATTTTTGGCTTTCCGTCCCGGTACATGTTCTCCCTTATTTAAACCGGGTATGTTACATGGACTTTAAAGAGTTCACACTTAAATCTATAATTCGTATGAAAATATTATTTTTATATTTTTGCTAATTTACGAATGTACATGATCTACATTTCAGATCTTGTGTGGAATCGGACTTGATGCTGGACGACATTAAAATATTGAAGCACGAAATCTTGACTATATATTATCCGTAGAAGCTTTCTTCACAAGGGAATTTAGTCCAGCACTGAATGTTAAAGATGAATATGGGAGTAGGAAATTAACGATTACTTATTTTTTACTTCCATTGTAACTAGTGTTTAATGAACTTTTATTTTGCATTACATTTGAACGCTTAACGCTTGTTTATAAACGACCTTGCGCTTACTTCACCATTGGACAGATTTAGCTTGAATTAAACCATGAATTGGTTCCAACCATGTCCACTCGAGCTTGTAACCTCAGAATCAAAAAAAGCTGGAGGTTACTAGTATTTCGTTAGAAAAAGATAATTACATCTATATTTCATACGGGCATTTTATCAACTAGATCATAAAGAGTGGATTAAGGATATTTTATTAGAAAACATCAACTAGTTCTTTCTTTTTTGGAGGCTTTTGGGTTTATTACAACTGTATTCAGCAACAATAGGGTTAATGAGAGGTCAGGTCAAGTGTGAATAGCAACGATCCACAAACCACTTGCAAGGTGTTCTAATTTAAATCAGAAAGCGATGCGGTCTATAATTAACATGGTAAGATATTTTCTATAACCAAGGCTTCGAAGATAAAAATAATTTGACACCGCTAGGGGAAGTTGAAGGCTTTCAAATGTCATTTGTTTATAAAAAAAACTATGAATTGTTACTTTTGGAATTTTAACTGAATCTTGAAAACGTTTCTTGGATATAATATCAGAATCAGAAATCTTAAGAACATTCGAAGGATCCCTCTAAGTTCAGTATAAAAATTTTATTGTGTATGTAGGTATGAGAATTTTCTGTTGTTCTTTGTCATAATCTCCATTAATAAGACTAGCGGAGAACATTTTCAAAGTAAACTCAAAGTGTAATTACATTTCTTTGCTATAGGAAGTACCAAAAACTTTATTGCAAGCGGCTGCTTACGAGATCACTTGTGATTTGTGATCTATATGATTTTTATCCGATAATAGGTCCTTAGTAGACTGAGTATCAGCTGACTTTACAGCCTGTACGGCTGTTTCTCTTCTATTACAACATACATCTTTATATTAAATGTGTTAAATAAGCACAAACAGATGATTCATTGATCTGAGAATACATCATTGTCAATATCATTATTTGTATTATCATTAGAGTATTTTACAAACATATCTTGCTAGGCAATTATTATAATTAGTTGCTCTGTTGGATATTTTACAAAGGTACGAAATCAATCATTTCCGGGTTTCTATGTTTCTGAATAGAACAGATTATATTTAGAATACCTTGCGAAGACTAGACAAAAGATTATTTTGCTGAACAAAATATATCGACGAAACACTGCGTTGTATCTTCCCAATGAACAAGCAACTCTTTTCAACGTTCAAATAACGTTGTTGTATCGTCAAGATGTGGAAACGATGCTTTGTGTCTGCTAGAATTAATAGTTCCCTTTTAGTTAAAGCAATCAGGCTTTTAGTTTTTCTTGAGTAGCATAGTATCTATGGTAGTAGGGTGTAGTTTTGTACTTTCAATTCTCAATGATCGACTTGAAAAAGATAAGTTGTTGATATGATAACCATTACAACCACGGAGGTTCCAACCACATTCAATCCAATTACGTTGACCAGAATAAATCAAGATGGTGGGGATGAAAGAAAAGATCTCTCTCTTGTAAGAAATCTTGTACCGGGCAAAACATTTAACGGCAACCAAGAAAAATATTTCGAAGAATATATAAAAAAAGAATTTGAACCATTTAGAAGCGACCAAGACAGAGATAGACAGTGCTACTCGTTACTAATTGGACATGAAGATAATAATGGTGGAGATTATTGGTATTGGTTTAATTCAAAACGTATCAAATGGCTTTCTGGTCATGCACAGTGGGGATTAAAGAAGATTTTACGACCCCAAATACGCCCTGATTTAATTTTTTCCAGAGAAGTTACATACAAATACACAACTACTGAAAGTGAGAATGCTGATGATTTTGTAATAATACAAAAAAAAAACGAAACAAATAGCGAAGAAGAGCACAAGACTGCAACAATAAACGAGTACGTAATTTGGGAATTGAAACAAGCAAATTCTAGAAATAGAGCTGCAACCATTAGTGATTCGAAAAAGAGTGCATTACAGCAAGCTAGGGGGTACGCGACGTTACTCAAAGAAATTCTCTTACCTGCCTTGAACAACCAGCCTGGACGGAACCTGGACATCATGTATCGGTCAGTAATTTGTGTGTATGAAAAAGAATCACCAACAACTCCGATATTACCTATAATAAAAAGTTTGGAATTTAGTGAAACTTTCTCACTAAACTAGCGAGACTCTTTGTAATCTACACCAAGGATGCATCAGTACATTTAGCAACAAAGTTATTTTTAGTAATAGTTACACTTTAGTAATAATAGCACAACGTCAGAAGAACTAAATTGGAACTGTTTTATTTTATTTCATTAGCAACTATAAATTTTCTCCTACTCTGACATTGGCTTAAATCGCCAAAAACATCTTGTTCATCATAAGTAGATTTGTTAAGGTCATTACATCACAGCGAAACTAATTGAAAACACGAAATTACGAAATTAATTACTGATTTTCAGGTACTGTAACTTTTCATTACGTTAAAATTTATATTACGAAACGCAAGATAAATTACAAAAGATTAATAAAAGACGCAGAGGTTTTGTTAGAAGAAAATGGGATTTGAATACGGGACCGATTATTCTATCCCGTTTTTGAATTCATCGTTAACGATAATATGACATGTGTAAAGAAACTCGATGTAGACATAACTGGTGCTGGTGCCATAATGCTGTGAATAATCGGAACTCGACACAATTAAGGCAGGTCCGCAAAATATAGAAAATTCCGAACTTATCATTTTTCAGGCTTTTAGTCGCATATCAACAGTTTTCTACAACTCTTTCGGGTAATTTTTGAATTTTTTTTTAAATCTTGGCCTTCGTTGTTACACATAAGCAAAAAAAATTGGGCTTTTAGCTTTTTAACCGCGTTTTATTCGGATTTTGGTGAGTGCGCCGTTTTTCGATGTTTTTCAAAAACCGCATTGCTAAATTTGTTTGTTTGGGTTATTTTTGGTGGCGGAACTTGTAGCGGTACAAGTGAACAGTGCGAGAAGTAAAGAGAAAGTTTGGTGTTTAGGATATGGCTATGGTTATGATAATTAGATAAATCAAAGAGATGCATGACGCATAGAATAAATTGTATGCCCATTTCATTCATTCAATTCTAAATGGCTTCTTTTTTACTTTGATTGATAGTCTGTAGTTGAACTGCTGAAAAACCTCAGTTTTATTAATCATACTTGGAATCAGACTAAACTGGGGTATCAAAACTTTTTATACAAAATTGAACCTTAACTCAATGAGAGTTTTACACCAGCTGTCTTAACTGGGAAGAGACATACCACAATTTCGGGTGCGCAGAGGACTGACAAAACTAGGGTCAGGCAGGGGGCCATCAACACAGTGTGGAATAGTTAGAAAAGATATCCATGTCAAGTCCACAGAAAATACCAGTTTAGAATATCCGAACGTTCAGCCAACTCTTGGCAGGCCCAATTTTAGAAAAAAAACTTTTCTTCCTGCCTACCTGGGATTTTTTGTGTTCAGCACGGCTGGGCCCACTGCTGATATCTCAGGATGGGCTCATGATAGAAACTTGTAATTTGGTATGGAGTTAGTTCTTAAAAAAATGGTGCAAAAATCACCTTTAAAAATTTATGGTTGCTATGGTTGCTTTATGACATTATTGAAAACGCATAAACCTCTTTAAACCGCTATGAAGTCTGAAATAGAAGACTGTCCAAGTTTCATGCCATAAACTTGTATCTATCAAAAGTTACACGATTTTAAAGTTTTACTCAATTTACGCTATTTTTGCTTACATTTTTCACCTTCAATTCAATAATTGAGCATAATTATGCAACTAAAATAGCTGATTACCTGAAACTTTTGGAAAATGTTCCAAATAGAATTATATCAAAAGCCAAAAAGTTTGAAGTTCATACATCTTTTGGTTTAGGTAAAATCATTTTCATTATAAAATTCCCCGGTCTAAAAGGTCTATTGTTTCAATCTATTGTCAACATTATAAGCTTGAGGTCAAAAAATTTGTTTGTTTTGCTCACTTTTTGATCACATGTGTTGAAAACTGACAAGTCGCAAAGGCATATGTTGATAACATAATCAAAAAGTAGGTTAAATTCAAAGAAAAATTTGACAATAAAGCTCGAACAATAGGCTTCTCAACCGGGATTTTTTATAATGACTATGGTAAAATTTATCCTGATATAAGGCCCCATGAATATTTAGATAATTCATGAAAGCAGCACCAGCTATTTATTTAACTTGTTATCTTTTCTAGGTGACTTTTAGAGCTTTAGCGTGTGATTGAAATGAAACATTTGAATATTAGGTTACCTATTTATGGCCTTACTTTATGGCATAGTCTGTGTGTTTGTCTGTTTTGACCGTCCCTACGAACGCCTCTTTTACTAGAATTTACTAGATTGACTATGCGCAGCGTACAGCATGACACTGTTCTAATTTGCGCATGTGTCCCGCACGATGCGGGACAGTTGGCAATCATATAGACATAGACACAAAGACTTAATAGACATGCGACTCATAAACAGAGAAATGTGCAGTATTTAAAGCTGCAAGATGCAACCACTTTTTATTTGTGGTGATAATGTCAGTCACACAGAGACTTCCTCTCGATTTTATTATTCATTTTTCAACTTTCAAGCTCATGCTTTTCATTATTTTTTAACATACACTCTGATAAGAGGTCTTATATAAACTATTAGGTAATTCATGTGTAATTTTGGAATTGAGGTTTTCTCTAATGATTTTATACATGACTGTATCCATACTGTACTTTCAAGTGTCTATAAATTTTAAGCACCATAATAAGATACAAGTTACCTGTGTAGATATGTCTGGTTAGCTAGGAAACCTAGCCCTCTGGCTTACGGGCCGACAAACATACGGTACGCGCCCGGTACGATTCCTTATCCGATATAGCGTGACAATACGGGATGCATGTTTATTTGCCTCAGCCAGGTTAAGGCTAGGGCTAGGTTAAGGCAGTCGGCTCAGATCTGGTCGACATCGCTGATTGGTAACCATAGCAACCGTTGTTTATTCAACATGATTCTTTTAGTTGTATTATTGAGGGCTACCTCGATACCAAATTTCAAGTTTCAAGCGTAAGCCAATCTGGAGTTATGGCCGCGGGCAAAAAACGCCCCCCCCCCCCCCCCCGGGCTACAAAAACTAAAAAAGCCCGGGTACAATAGGGTTAAGGTACTTGATAATTAAGAGGTTATCGCATACGTTTATTTGAATGATAAATCAGAAAGCTGCTGCTGCCCGAAAATTTTTGTCACTTCAGTCAATCAGGTTTCTTCCTCCCCTTGTAGTAATTCGTTTTCCAGCGGACTTTATTGTGCATCGAATGTGCTTTTGGAACGATAACCTTTACTTTCATACAGGACCTTAGGTACAACAACATCAATCGCCTCGCACAATAGAAATCGCTTGTAGATGTCATTCGAACCGATTGAATCGGCAAAAGCTAGACGTGAGAAAAATAAAAAATTGGTTGCTAGAGGTACTAAGAGAAAAAAAAGATCATCTTGGAGACATAAAAAATGATCTTGAAGGTTGTCTGGCAAAGGTAAGAAATATGGTATTGCGAATAAAGATATTTAAAACTTGTGGGGTCGAATCTTAAAGTTCCAATTTAATTATAACTTATTCACTTTGATCTTCGGTACATTTTTTTTCTATCGATTTGCACATATATCTCTGATTTCAGGTGGAAAACATGGAACGTGGTGAAAAAATCAATTTTGTAGAACTTGCGAGAGAATTCAACTTTAATAATAAAAACGGTAAAAAAGGTCATAAGTTTAATTTCTTACTTTGATTAAGGAATTTAGTAGTCATAAAGAAATACATGCACTTCAAATGTCTTACAGGAAATATACCTCTCAATAGTGGCCAAGTTGTAAAAGATATTTTAGTGGCAAACGGATGCGATCTGGGTAAATTTACCCATCACGCTGGAGGGCCTCGTGTTAGGAGAATGAAACGAAGGTATGAAATCTGTTAAACATAATTTCCTGCTTAGAAATTAATTGAATAAGGAAGAAAAAGATCTAACCTAAACCTAGCAATCAAAACAGCTTTATAATTGGTTGTCTGGTATGTCATATACTCAGCACTGACTGGTTCAGTTGTGCTATTTTATATTGGATACGTCAGTTTCAGTGCCGGTAGAACAGACACAAGAAGATATGACGAAAGCATATAGAAACTTATCGATTCCGTTAGTGTAATGATATTTTTGACAAACCTCGACTTCTGAACCCTCTTCTCTCAACAGCCGCTGAAGACGAAATATGACAAAATCTATAGGCCGGTCCGGAGCTACATTATTCGCATTGGCTTATCACCGCTAATGAGTGATGATTTGACCATACCAAACTAAAACGTTGCTACTTACTCACCTAAGAAAATTTTGTTTCATAAAGAGTTTGTCACATTTGGTACTTTTTCATAGGGACGTTACTCACGAGGAGAATTGATAATCGTGAAACTTATGTCAGGATAATCTTGAAAAATGATGGCACCTTGGTGGAGGAGACATACGAAATTTCTGGTGAGTTATATCACTATATTGT
This sequence comes from Darlingtonia californica, assembly GCA_032270445.1. Classification (NCBI taxonomy): domain Eukaryota; kingdom Viridiplantae; phylum Streptophyta; class Magnoliopsida; order Ericales; family Sarraceniaceae; genus Darlingtonia; species Darlingtonia californica. The sequence continues at coordinate 2,437 of JAUBWS010094743.1, read as the reverse complement.
TAGGATGACTCGGTCACGCTTGTCAAACTCATTGTTTTCAGATACCCAAAATTCAAAAATTTAGACTAATTTAAGAAATGTTAAAAAGTGAAAAATGATGAAGAAAATCTACTTCTGTATCAGTTATGGACCGCTCTAACTTAACACAAAATTTTCACGTATTTCTTCGTTGCACGGGGCAGAAAAACCATAACCAGAAGCACTTTCTAACTTACAGGAACAAAATTCTCCGTTGACAAACTACGGTGAAAAATGCGTGATAGAACGGAACGCTTTGTGCGTGTCGGCTCGATAAACGAGGAGTGGAGTCAAAATTTGCAAGGCTTGAAGAAGAGTTTTCGGAAGAAAAATCGTTATCAAATCTCAAAGAGGAATTGAAAAAACTGCACCGACAACGTTTCTTAGCTTGTTGGCACGACACATTTAACGTTACAATTTCGTCCCATCTCATAGTAATGTTCTGCAGTGTGTATGACCCAGCACTCTACTACACTGAAGAGGAATATTTCAACCTGACAGGTAAGTTTTGAATTCATCAATCAGAACAAATAAAATATTAAGGGATGTTGAGCAAACAACAGTTTGATTTTAGAATTATTTTTAGGGGACGGAATCGCAAAGGTTTCATGAACTTAGGTTTTCGTTAATTTCGTTGATCATTGTATTGATCGGAATATAAATTACATTCCGTTTCAATGAAAATCAAAATTTATGTATGATACACAATGAGAATATTATTACTTCTTTTATTAATATCAGGACTAAAAGTCTTTCTTTGAATCGTTATACTCCTTAAGAGCGTTTGCAACAAGGCCTTGTAACTTTGAATGCGCTTCCGAGTTGGTTGATTTGGAAATGTATAGGGCTGGGAGTTACATCCCTCCTTGAGGAAAGTCTCTAGGGAATTGTCTCTTGCCAGTTATTTTCACGAGGAGCTTTACGTAAAAATAATGTAATGTAATGTAATCGGTAGTTTTACGTCATCAGAGGCTGAAGATGACGAAGAAGATGATCCTTTTGCTTGATCTTTTTTTCGAAATATATTTTTACTTAATCTAAACCAGTGCTTATTTTGTCTAAAAATTTCCGATCCGCGTTATATTAGGGGCAAATAAAATATGCAAAATTTTCGATCCGCGTTAATAATTGGAGGCGATTAATTACAAGCTTTTGGCAATTTTGGCCCACCCGCGTTAATTAGAAGCAGCGTTAAATTAGAATAATTACGGTAGATCCCTTGAAACGAAAATTCTTGATTGTCGGCAAGATTTAATTTCCGCTAAATTTCCGGCACTCGATGTTGTTGTTAGCATTTATCTATAATCACCTTGCTATTATTAGATTAAAATATCCTTATGGAGTGAGGTGCTTTTAAAGATAACATTAGCAAAGAGCACAATTTTCATTCTAAACGACGTAAAAAACTCAAATAAATCTCGTACACTTCGAAAAAAATCACAAAAAAAGTCAAACACCATACAAAAAAAATCAATAATCACAAAAAACAACAATAAAATCGTACGCTACATTTTTGAGTGCTTTGCCCCTCGATTTTGAATTTGTTACTGATAACATAAAAAGTAAATATAAAACTTCTACACTATTCAGATACGGTCGAATTATTTCAAAAAACCAATATATTATTTACCAGTATCACGGACAAGATTTCAAAAGAAGAGCTTATACTGTAGGTGAACTGCATGGGCGTGGCATTTTGTTTATCTCAACCCAACGGAAAGATATACTTCAAGAAAAATTCGAGGAGGAAATGGCTGGTATTCATCTTCTACATGCGTTAATGTCCGAGCGGCGGTCTGAGTCTTTGGAGACGCTCCATCTACACCGATACGATATTGCTGGATGTGAGCCCCTTCACACCATCAAAGGGCACATATCAAATGATTTCGATGAGCTGCCACGTCAAGTGCCGAAAGAAAATAAGGCATACGTCCAACAGATAATCAAAGCTTCGTTTAATGAGAAGGGAACAAAACGTTGAGCAGATTATCGTAAATCGTGTTGACGTAACGGTGGCTCTGCATGGAAAAATCCCAAACATTTTTTGCAATCTTCTGGAAGAACTCGTCGAAATCCAGGATATCTTTTACCAAGAGGACAGATCCAGATATTCTAAAACGATATACCGTTTGTTAAACTTGGTTTTTATTCATGCTGTTAGTATGAACAAGTGCATGCCAACTCCCAAGGCTTTAACAGAGAGGAAGCTTTACGGACAATATTACTATTACCAACCACTGGACTGACATCTATCGTATCTCGTCATTAGTATCCAATAACGCTGAAGGCAAAGGGGATGCGTTCAACTTCTTAACCCTACCTGTACTGGGTTATTTTGACTTCGGCAGTAGTAAGGGGGGGGGGGGGCCAGTAGGCCCACGGTCAATATCTCTGGCTAGCATAATGATATAAATATGGA
>JAUBWS010094742.1:0-24661 GCA_032270445.1 Darlingtonia californica | reverse complement strand
TTCAGACTAGACGAAATTTCGTGATTAAAGAGATTTGCATCGAAATGTTTAAAATCTCTATAAAATAAAGTTTTTGGTGGAAGTCTCTCAAAGGCTGATTTAAACATGGTAAATGGCATGAGATGAAAATAACTGAAACCTGTTTCAACTACACCAGTATGCATGAAAGAAGATTTGCAGTTTGTTAGTTAGTGATCCAAATCAAAATGTTTTTAAAATTGCTCGGCAAAAAAAACACGAGTACCACAACCTTTAAAAAAGATGTCCTGAGATAGCTGTAAAGGAATGCGTACCATTTCACTTCAGTTAATTCGCTCCAAGAATTCCGAAAGGAATCCAGACTTAATGACTTAAAATGACTGGAGAGAAGACCCTGGTTCAAGATAAGGTTGTGATTCTTTTATTTTGTTACGTTTTTTCGTTACTAACTCGCCAAGGTGTTACTCCAACTTGTGTTCAAAATTTTGCAATACAATTTAAAAATTCATTTTTCTCGAAAGACACTTGTTGAACGTTGAAACGTAATATCCAGGGGCGGATAGAGACTGTGATTTCACACAGTTAAGTAGTCTAAAATTACCAAAATCGGGAAAATTTTATAGACATTTCGGGAAGAATCGGGGAATTTTAATCAGAAAATCGGTAAAGTTCGGGATTTTCACATGGTGGTTTGAAGAGTCTGTATCCGCCCCTCATATCTCTCTACAGAAAATTTCCGATTGAACTGAACTTTTTATGTGTTCCTCATCTTGTAACTGGTGCTCGGTTGAGAGAAGGGCTTGTCGATTCATTACATATAGACGGTCGTTTAAGAGCATGAATAATTAATGAGAAGTCAACCAGAAACCTTCAAAGTAGAACAGAAGCTCGAGAAATAAACGAAATAAACAAATCCTGTCTCAACGGGGAAGCTAAAAGAGCATTTCCCATTAACATTTGATGTTAGAAAGAAGAGCACTCTTTTGCGCATTTTGCAGCTCTGGTAGCTTTTTAATTGTTCATGACATGGAGATTTCAATAAAAACGGTCGTAAAGTATCTATTAGTACAAGTTAACCAGAACTGGACTACCAATAAAGGAAGTATAATTGATACCACCTTAAACTGGAAAGGCCACCATTCAAACTAAAACCTTGAAAAAGGCCCACCACTTAACTTTTTAGGTATTTCTGACAAACCAAATTGCATTGGATTCTCCTCAAAATGATCAAATTTCTGCTTCATGAATAATCAATGAGCATCAATTTTTCAGTTTATACCAAAAAACGAGCTTAACGAAAACAAAATTACAGGCCCTTTGAAGATTTTTCCCAGCTTTTTTTTTCTCGCCTTACAAACAGAGCCTAGATTTAGGGTGTTACAAAGTTGCAAAGTTGCAGAGTTGCACTATCAGCAAACTATCAGCTAAATTGATCTCAAGAAATTTTTCCATTAATTGTGGTCATTTGAAGTTTGAACTGTGCATGCACATTGTTCAAAATTGAAAGAAGAACTGTTTGTTTATACAGAAATTTAAAAAGTGAAATTTTCACATTTTAATGGTGTCCGGCCATCTTAATGCACGTTAACGTCACATGAGGGGTTAAAGCTTTACCCCATACCCCCTGCATGTTAAATTTTGATAATGTTGAAGTCAAATGATTATTTTTGGCACAATTCAAGAACCTTAAGTTAACTTTTCAGAAACAATAAAAAATTAATCTTACTCAACATGTCACAGCGTCCAAAACGTCCGAATGCGGGTCCCGTATATTACCCTATACGGACTAAATACTTCCATATATAGTAATATAAGGGACCGTACTCGGTAGAATTTTACGCTGTGTGTCAAAAATCAAAAGCACTTAACCTTTTCACTACGAAGAAATGGGAAAAAAACATTATAAATGAAAATGTTCTCAAACTTTCAACTTGAATAACTAGTCCAAGTAAACTGTTTCAGAAGGTCAAACAAGGTCACTATTGAAAAGATAAAATTCTCTTTATTCATTTTCATGTTTTAGAATTGCACCTCCCCCACGTGTGGGCACGGCAGCAGGTGGTTCGTAGTGAAAGGATCAGGGAATAACAAATTCTGGCTAAGTTTCCTTACAAAACTCAGTATAGATCAAAAGCTATGACTAAAAAAATTATCCAAAAAAAATTTCTTTGGAGATTTGTTAGCAAATATCCACGTGGCCCAAAATAGCCGTAATTTCTAAAAGGGTGGTTCTATTATTTAAAACGACTTTTTGGTGACTTTTTTGACTTTTTTGTGACTTTTATGGCTTTTCTGTGACTTTTTGATGACTTTTAGTGCCTATTTGACTTTTTCCTTGACTTTTAACAAATGTCTATGAGACTTTTTGAAGTGTTTTACCCCTCGATCTAAAATTGATTTAAACTAAATTGTTTTCAATAAAAAAGGAGTTAAAATCTCGTATAAATTCTTAAGTCTTTATAATTTCGATGTCATTTTAATATCGTTGGATAGCCTTTCTCCTCTCTCGTTTGGTATTTAAAGTTATTCTAAGGTCCTAAATAAACGGAAGTTGTAATGAAAATACTAACATCTATATAAAATCTTAAGAATTATTATAAGAATTATAAAAAGTTCCAAAAGATAATTCAGCATTTAACAGGCTATGTCAGTGAAAAAAAAACAACCAATCAATCAAAACAGAAAGAAAAGGGAAATCAGCAAAATTAATAAACGGGGGTCCTATTAAGGGCGGGGGGTGGTCAGATTTTTTTTTCGAAAAACAAATAAGCGGGGGGAGGGGGGGACGTTTACTTGGGACCTTAGAGTAATGCGTTTGGGCTTTTTTCTCACGATATAACCGCCACATTTTAGGAAATGACTGCTTGCTTGAAAGGAGTAGAAAGATATTGAACAAAAAGTATTTTACCAAATTTTGGAAGTTGAAGAAGAAAAACGATGATGAAAATATCAATTTTTTTTCTATTTAGCCTATGAAAGTTAGCGTATTTTGGCCTTGGTGTTTTCATACTGTATACGGATATTTTTTATGACGGGTTATATTTTTTGAGACACCCTTTACACTATATGCGCTAATAAATTTTAATATTTTCCATTTCCATTTTATTTTTCAACTCAAGTTGTTTGTCTGCGCTTGAAATTCACAATCCGCAACTATTGATTTATCACTCTCATCACTTAACTAAAATAATGTATTTCAGTGCTCAATCAAAAAGTAGCTTTTTCATATTGATCAAAATGTACATATTGGAAAAGTTAACACCTCAAAACGAAACTGTGAATGAAATTCAGCAATTCTTCTTGTTACGTGTCGCTGGCGATATATTCGATTAAAGATTTTGATTTCATAATCGAAGTACACTGATATACTGCATTTGGAGTAAGAAGATGTATTTCAAGACAATAAACTCATTTTTCGTTTAACCATTAAGAAACCTTGAACAGCAGAAAATGGTGTATGGCAAAGGTACACGTTTTTTTTTATAAGAACGCTCATCTTGAAGGAAGCCTTCAAATGTTCTTAACTTTTCAAATTTGAAGCCTCAAAATGTTCTTAAATTATTCTTAATTTTCTACCTTCTAAAATCTGTTATTCCAGCTAATTCGGTGATAATTGCTACAAAGAAAAGATTTGCCGGTATTTAATAAATTTACAAAGATAAATCTAATGACTTGATTGACATTTCGGATATAGATGGGGTTGAAATGATTTTGATGTAGGGTATATATTGTCATTTTAGCTACTTTTACTGTATATTTATTCTTTATAGTTTACTTGTAGCTATTTGTCATCTTTTGTTTCTTTAGATTTTTTATCTTTTGTTTAAATTTTCCTGGAGAAAAAAATATGTAGTCAAACTTCACAAAGCCTTATAATTTTCTTAACTTTTACGATTTTGAAGCCTTATGTTCTTAAAAACTTGGTTCTTATAAAAAAAAACGTGTAGATTGAGCTTACAGAAAGAGAGTAAAAGCATGGTGGTAGAAAAGTGTTTAACCTCCATGGTAAAAGTTATTAATAATTCACTTATTAAAATATGTTTAAGCAAAAGAAATTCTCTTCGCCGTCCGGATTACACGAACTACTCTAGATATGCTGCACGTTTTCTTTTGTTTTTTATTAGAACCTCGTTTATAAGAACATCCAGGCTGAGATTTGCCTAAAAATTAAGAACATCTTAAGAACGTACCCAGGCTGAGTTCAATTCTTCAAAAAGAAAAAATGACAAAAATGACAATTGATGAAATGTTTCGTTTGTTATTTTCTTTGAGAAAAAAGGCTTGTAATAAAAGCAAAGAGAAATAAAGTTCAATTTTTGTTAAATGGAATATTTAATTACACCAATTAATTCAATTTTGATAGTTTGGTATCTATTTTGTTATAAAGACTTTCATTTGAATTTCTTACAAAAACATCAATAAGAATGTCTGAGGCTGAAAGAGAGTCAGAAAATAAGCACATCCAGCCTCAGCTGAAATTTAGACGTTCTTATAAAAAAATCGTATAGTTAGTATAGCGATGTATAGCGATGAAATAAGAATTTTGTGCATAAAGATTTTTAGGTACTTATATGTGACGAATTCAGTATTTCTTCACAATTTTCGCGCAACTGTTTTTTTAAATTTAAAAGTGGTCGCAATCGCAGAGTCTGAAATTGCATAGTTTCTGAGCTAGGAGCTTTCAGAAAAAAATATCAAAAAATGCAATAAAATACATATTTTTTCTATCTCATTATGATATTTTTCATAGTGAGGAGCCACTGGCTGGTATATAGATTAATTGGTAATGCAATAGTGTTAGTTTAATGATGTTCTAAATGGAGCTACATAGACAATAACTCGGATTTTCCTATACAAAACAATGGGATAAGAGTCGCCTGTTTTGATACCAAAATAGATCAGAACAATAGCGAATAGTACTAACAGCCTATAGGCAAAGATGTACAGAGTAAAAAGCGAGTTGAGCTAAAGCCAAACTGAAGCAAACCAATGCAATCCCAAGCTGATTCACAATGTCCCAAAAATACAACAGTCTCAAAGAAATTGTCAGTAACTGTGTATAATTACGAAATTAGTGTTTCGTGACGCATGGACAAACGATACTTTAAGCTTTCACAAAAAGTCAGTTGAAGCTTGTTCCAGATTCAAAATACAATTTTTTGGTTAAAGCTTACTGAGCCTTGTTAGTTTAAAAAAGGGAAATGGATGAATTGGCAAAGAATTTGTGAAATGTATTGCCTCTGATGGAAAGAAAAGGTAGAATCTTCGAAAATAAAAGTCTGAATATACTCTTCAACAAAAAGTTTTTCTCAGCAAAGATACGCATAATACCGAACTTTTTCTACCACAACTAATAAGTTAATGACCACATCTTGTGAAGTTCTGTGGTTATCTTTTGATGGCTTTTTAGTGTTACGGATGGACGTGACGGATGGACACAAAAGTTTCGCGAAGAAAAAGTTGTCACAAAATGAAAAACTTGACATTTTTTCGTTAATGTACCTTCCATGTAATAAATCTACACTATCAAAAACGTAGATTTTGAAATTTGTTGGCCTTAATTTTTGATATTTTGAGAGTTGTCCATCCGTCACGGAAACCAAATTTTTGCAGAATATTTCATTTTGAATAGCATGCCATGTATGCCATATATGCTATCGTTAAGTAATTTTTAGTTAACCTTAAGTAAAAGTGCAGTAATTATGAAGTGTTATTTATTGATAATGGTGAAAAAAATTCTGTTTTTTCAATTGGTATACTCCTGGTAAAATTAGGTAAAAATAACGAAACAAAATTGAAATTGAAAAACAAATTTGAAATTGAAAATGAAAACTTTCAAAGTTTTTATTACCTCTGGTCTACAACTTTGGTGTACAAAAGTCTTCAATCGTAGCTAATTTCAAAAGGCAAATCTTTTTAAAAGTTTGCCTATTTTGGCCTCTAAAGGTATTTTTGGCGTATACTTTGAAAAGCTGTTTATTTCCAACTATAGAAGATATGGGGAAAAATTGCATAAATTGAATGCTTTTGAATTTTAAATTTGAAGCTCAAACCGAATACAAAGAAATTGTTAAAACACAAAATAATTGGCGCTCAGCAATTTTACTCATCTTTTAAGCTTCGCATTCCTGATTAAAGATTTGAGCATTCCTAAGGAGACATTTTGAGGACCTGTTCCATTTTTCACTTTTCAATTTTGCAAAAGATCATTATCTTGTGTGAATGGATAAGATTTTGCATGGAGTCGTGGTCTTCAATGCATTTGGTATGTTGCGGAGATATCATTTCGAGATTTAAGGTCCATAATTTGCTGTTTTCCTGTTTCTTATGGATTTCCAACTTTTTAATTTAATGTTCCTAAAAGACCACAATATTTGAGACAGTCTATAAGAAAAGGGGCCATAAAGCCAACCATAATTTACTTATTTACTTCTCAAAATCATAAGAAAACGTCTGCGGGGGAGTTTATTTCTATTTAAGCGAAACTCAAATTACGTGTCACTTAAATAAAAATGTACTCCTCCACAGACGTTTTTTAGTGATTTTGCCAGCTGGTGGAGTATAATCGCAGTAAAAATGACCAAGCCTGCTTTTCCCATAAACATTCACATTTAGTCCAATATTTATCCTTGTAAGGTGATTAGCAACTCGCCTATTACGCCGATGAAGTATCTTTGCGAAATATCTAACGGTGATAATGATACTGGGGGCGCAAAGTGGACACAGTAAACGATTTTTCAAAGAAAATGAATTATCTCCTCCTCCGTCAAAAACAAAATTTAGCAATATATAATAGTTGCGTAACAGGTTTTCTTAAAAACCTATGAATCACTATAATGGTGATTATATATTGCAAAATAATATTGATTGATGCCTAAGAGGTTGATGGTCGGAACTGAGAACTTTGTCACGAGTTGGAGGTGGTGAAAATCTATTACCTTCTGGTTTGACCTTTTGCACGTAATGTGGTATTAATGACCTTTGCAAACTATATTTAACATCGAATCCATAATCAAAGTTTCAATGAACTTATGATCTTAAGGACAAGATCGTGGTAGGTGAAGTGCGCGCTGGATTCAGCTTCTGATTTTAAACTTAGCTCTGCAGCACCTATGGTAAATTCCATCAGATGCTCTGTAGATACTTTACAGAAAGGCAGATTACAAGAAAAGTCGTCTAGAATGACGTCACAAACCTGTTTTTGGCTTTTTGTTCATCGTATGCATAACTTGTCATCAGAGCACATGTTGGACAAGTATTGCCAAAGCATTGCCTTTCTTTAAATTATATCTTAAGTTTGTTGCATGTTGACTATTGGCCCGCAAAAGTTACTGTAACTTTTGGACATGCCGTAATTCAGTTGAGAAGGAGCGGTCTTTGTATGAAATAATACCCCTTTCATAGAGATTCCAGAGTACCTTATTAATGACGTCATTTATATTCATCGTAATTGTATTAAATTATTTAATTACGGATACCAGAAATGGCAAATTAAGTCATAATTTCCGGACGATGCTTGTAATATATTACTTCCTAAAAACTTGCATTATAAAATGTTGCATTTCATGGAACAGTACTTTTTCCAAAGAATTACTTGGCATGTGTAACATCGAACTATAATTATTTACAAAAGGTCATTAAAACTGCCATGTATTGACAATGAAAACGAAAGGCTTTTGTATGATAATAGAATAGATGCACGTTTTCAACATGTTCAACATGGGCGAATAATATTCATCAGTAACTGGTAATTAATTTGAGAAATGCCAAGAGCGGATTCTATGCTTTGAGCTTTTGTTATGAAATGAACAACAGGAATAAAATGCGGGGATGTATACAGTAATGTTTTTTGTCTCTTTATCTATGTTAGAATAACAACAAATCACCTCTCAAAGAAAACAACTGAAGAAATCAAGACTAGATAGACAAGTTATATTCGTCCAGTTTACATCAAAATGGAGTAAATGACAAGACATCTGATGTTGATGTACTAAATGGGGATTTATCATTAAGTACAAATTTATCAAATGAGAGTAATAGATTACAGGAAACTTTAAGCAGATATAATATGGCAATCAAGAAATTCTTATGGCTGGAAATTGCAGGCATTCTTATGGCATTGTTGTTACTTGGTGTCGTCAGTAGCCATCCCAATGATAAATACAAAGGGTAAGTTTGACTTCTTTCATTGACAAATGTGACACACTCAATGAGGAGGTGCTACCCTGAGTTTTAATAAAGACCCAAAAGCAGTCTTACTCAAATACTTCAGCCCAATAAGAATGAATAAATCGATTATTTTCCCAGGATAGCCTTCGATTATTCATGAACTATTAACAATAAATGTCCTACAATCCTGAAAACATCTCAGGAAACTATGCAAAATTAAAAGTTATTGGCAAATTTGACTATCGGAACCATATAGCCACGGATCGACAAAGGAAATTGTTCTGACAACTCCCGATTTAGCCATCATTTTTTTAATGTATACAATGCCAAAAACATAAATGGACGTTTTAGCATGATAAATAATGAAATTGTATAATTTTATCGATATTTTAAGGTTCGCATATTTCGACGTAATAGCATTAAGTCATCTTCAGAACTAAAATTCGGTCTCAATCTTACTACTAAAAGAATAAGCTAGGCATATCCAGAAAAAAGGTACTGTCACTAGTGACCGACGGAGACAGATCCCTGGAGATTTCAAAATGTACCCTACTGACTGAGGGTTTCTGAAGAAACTTCAGGAAACGATGCAGAATTACTAATGAATGGCACTTCGGGAAGTCTCGAAAGGGAATCAAACTCGGGACTTCAGTTTACGCTGCCAGCACCTTGACCAATCGGTCACTGCTATCTCGTATCTTATTGACCTGATAATTGCTTATTTTGGTAACGCGGAAAATATGCAATGTCATCATTGAATAACAATGTTTTGATTGTTGTAATGAGTGATTTAAAGTAAATTACTAACGATACATAATATTCGCGGTGAGGAAATGAAACAACCAACAAACGACCACAGCAAAACAAAAAAATCTCATTTGTGGTACACTATAAACGCAATTACATTTAATATGTTAATTCCTCTGAGATTGAAATGGCACGTGCTTCTTCATAAGTTTAACAAATAAATGCCCACCCTCGAATAATCATCCCTCCCGAAGAGGTGTGATATACCTTATCGACCAAAAAAAGTCGGTCCTAAATGACGAAATTTTCGGGATTGACAAAAGTTTTGGCCGAAAAGATTTTTTAAAGCTAAAAAAATTTCATGGCTTTAAAACAACAGAGAAGAAATACTTCGTATAACTTTTGATGTCAAAATCAGAATTTGCAAAATTGAGATTTCTTCACTTTGGGCTGATGAATATGTTAGCCGGACGAAATTTAGACCGCCTTTTTTTTGGCCAAAAAGGAAATAAATTTAACATTTTTGATTAAACCTCCATGTTGAATAAGCTGGCCAAATGCAGCATTCAAGCCTTAATAAAGCGCACAGGGCGGCTTACGGAATCTACTTTTAACTTGCTTTGGCTCTTCTTAGATCTAATGTCTGAATAAAGTGTTTATAAGTGATACACCGTTTCGACACAGATCCTTGTACAGTTCAAGCAAACCTCATATATGCTTGAGATTAAAGAAATATCTTGAGCAGGCTTTGTATTCACAGAGAATTATCTAATACGCATTTACACAGCGTGAAAAACGTCCGAATACGGGTCCCGTATATTACCGTATATGGACTAATTTCTTCCATATATGGGAAGAAATTAGTTCGTACACGGTTATATACGGACCGTATTCGGTAGAGTTTCACGCTGTTTTATGTGTTGTTAAACACCCTGTCATCCCTGTCAAGATTAAAAACAAAAAAGTCATGAATATTTTTGGTATTTCAATTCTGATGACGAATCATCAGGTATTACTGTTGTACAATAGCTTACTAATGACGTATGCAAACGTCATTACAAGTTAAGTCGGCTTTCATACAAAATCTCACTGCTAATTATATCAGGATTAGAGCCAGCATTTTTTTTGTGTGTGGGATCTTTCAGTAGTGACAAACTGACAACATAATTCGTGCAATCTGTCCTATGTTAAAGGTTCTTCTTATAAGCTACACTCGAATAGCCTGATATCATTTTACCGTTTCATGCAATCACTTTTAGGGTCTATGGGCTTAAACTAGATAGAGGTTTCTTGAGTTTATATTTCGTTCGTCCTACTCCATCTTGTTTTTATGCGCAATTTTCCTGGCGGGGGGAGGGAGACCTCTTGTTTTCAAAACAGCGGTATGTGTAGCACAAACTTCACGGTCGGAAATCAGATCCTTACAGTGCATTTTTAGTAAATGTTTGTTCCCTTACAGTGTGAAAAATATTCATTTTTCTTTCTGATTGTTGGTTTCAGATCCTTACAGTTCATTTGGTAAGGCCAGACCCTTGCAGTGCATTTTGTCAACGTAAAAATACATACCCTTAGGGCCCGCACGCATCCGTATGCAAGAACATGTGAGTGTTCCGCAGGGCAGTGGCATAGCTAGAGGTAGGTCGCGTTTTAAGAAGGAGAGACAAATGACATTAAAGCAATTAAACATGCCATTATGTAGTCAATTGATGCCAAAGAAAATTTCGTTTCAATGGCTTTAACACCTCTCCTCCTTGCTTGCGCGACCTACCCTAGATACACTACTGCAGGGGGCATTTTAAGGTCAGCAGAAAGATAACCCTTTGGAGAATGTACCATCATTACTGAAATGAGTGATATAGTGTAACGACTATCCACATGGATTTGGGATTTGCTTGTCATAGTGAAGGATATTGTGTAGAAGCGAGATGGACCAAGGACAAAAAAACTCGGAAAACGTTGTATTTCTTTGCACTTTATTTGTTGAGTGTAACGAATAATTTTTTATTCTTTGTTTTTATTTTAGATGCAAGGTTTACAAGTTAAAGTCAAGAAATTTTATGGAAACAAAAAAGATAAAACGATTCCTTCGCAACAACCCAACGGTAAAACTTTAATTATATATTCAATTTTATACTTTCTAACTTACAAAAATAAGACTAAACATTAAAGAAACAAATGTGTGTCAGTTATATCATTGTAAAGCGAATGCAAAGATTTTGGTCATTTAAGAAAAAGAATGAATCATGACATTAAATGTCATTCTTTTGTATAAATACACTGTCAAGCATCAGCAAATATGCAAAATTTTGGCGATATTGCAGGGATGTAACTGTCATGGTTACAGATTTTTGATTTTTTTGCAAATTTCACAGATTTCAGAAATTAAATTCCTGTTATTTCTTGAAAATAGTAAAATAATGTCTACTTATTTTTATTACTTTTTCGTTTTCATCAAAAAGAGCAAAAAACAGGGTTTTTTACCTACAAACTTTCATTCATTGAAAAACACTTAATTTTCAGATTACTGTATAGCTTTGTATCGTAAAAAATATCCATGTCTTTCAATTTTTTTCCTTTCTCATCTTCAAACTGAATGCTTCATATTTTTTTGAATCAAAGTTTTACAAATTTTATCACTCTTGAAAATCTATTCAACGTATTGATGTAATGATTGTTGTCAAATATCAAAAAAGTTACATTGGTTTGACATATTTTGTATTCTTAAATTTCGACCTTGAAACCTGCGGTAGGCAACCTACGTGTTTCCTCAAAATACTCAAAAGTTGACAGTAGATATTAAAATCTGAAAAGAGCGTCAATGTTTATTTTGGAAAGTAAGATCATTATCGGGTTATAAATCATTAAAAACTGAACGACGTTTATGAAGATTAACGAAAATTAATAACTTTTCAAATTGGTTCTAATCATATGTTAATTAAAAACATATGATTTCATTATTGATTACAGGAATTTTGGAATATATATTCCATAATAACCTATATATAGGTTCTTGCATCAAAACATACTGAAACTCTTTGTAACCACGCCCAAATTCATAGGAAGGGATACCAAGGTTTGCGGATAAGGAATCCACAGGGGTCCTCATTAAAATTTTTATGTAATTGCATAGGTTCAGTAAAAAAACGTATTTTCAACCCCTGGGATATGATGTTTTTTGGAAATACCAGATTCCCATACAGTGTAAAATATTGAATGCGGTCCCGTATATTACCGTATATGGACCAATTTCACATGGAAGAAATTAGTCCATATAAGGTAATATATGGGACCCTTCAGAAGAATGTACGCTGTGCTATAATCCTAACCATACAACGTAATAATCTCAAACTCACAACAAATAAAAAAGAAAACCGGAAATATGTTTGAAAAGCTATTAGCTTGGCATATTTATATTCTTAGCATCTCCAGAGAAACTCGTCTGATTCGCAATAACCTTTACTCTGAGAGAGCGGTTGTGAAGTCTGTAAAACAGACTGCAAAAAAAGCCAAAAGACCTGCAAATTTTTCGAAATAGTGAACAAATCTTGTATCGGCAAAGGTTTTGCACCCAGAATAAACTCATTTTTTCTTTTATTTAAATGAAAACAAAATCAACGAGGAAGTATAGAGCTGTTAATTGTGTTTCTCCTCTATAGGTACAAATCATCATTATTTTGATTGAATAATTGAGGTTACATAATTCATTTTAATCATAATATGACTTAATTGATTCTAAAATCGGAAAAAATGACAATTATTTCCCCTTTGTGTTATAACTAGCATTTTTTAAATTTTGGAATTTTTGTATTTGCAAATGAGGAATCAAAAACATTTTAAGCGAAGCGCAATTCGTTGGGTGGGCGGCCCTTTTTACGTCGGCCCTAAATTAAGTTAAATTTGGCCACCGACGTCAAAAGGACCGGCGTAAAAAGGGCCGGCGTTGTAAAGGCCAAAAACATGGTCATTTTTTAAAACCATAACATATCATATGTCTTTATCTAAATTTGGACAACGTTATATGCTAGTTGTTAAATAGTTATAAACTAAGCAAAAACTAATATAAGCCAACTGTAGAAAGAAACGGAACTTTATGAATTAAAATGTCATTTTTTGATAATAATGCTAATTCTATGATGTAAAATGATGTAATAAATTTTGTTTTAATAGAACATTTTTTGAGGAACTTTTAAAGAAAATACTGAAAAACTAACTATTTTCTCCTTTAATCATGCAACTGGTGTAGACGACGCCACGCCCCTATATGGCGTTAAACAGAAATTTTGGAGTGGTGGAATAAGGGCCGGCGTAAAAAGTGCTGATAACTAAAACCAGAAAGAAGTCTTAACCCTTCGAGTATTTAGGGGGAGGGGGGGGGGGGGGTTTGCTCGACCTACAACAAAATAGGTAAATAAATTTCAATTTTTTAGTTTTCATGTAAGCAAACAGTTTAACATATCTTCTTTCTATTTTGAACAATGCGCATGCGCAGTTCGGACGTTATTGTGGTTAAATACAAATGGAAACGTGATTCTGCTGAGGTCAATTTAGCTATAAGCTTGCCGATAGTGCAGCTTAGCAACTTAACAACTTCGCAACTTCGCATCTTTGCAATCTTTGAATCTTTGAAAGCTTTAAGTAATCAATACCTATTTATTTATTTATCTATTTATTTATTTCCGAATACATTAAAATAAACAAAGTGGCGTAGTCACGTGATCAATCCCATCATTCCAATGATGCTAAATTCATTCATTTTGGTGAAGTATTAATGAAACTGAAAGAAAAATTGGAAAAACAAGTGTCTTTGAAAATAGTTTTCTTACTCATTCATTAAATATCATTGTTCATATGAGAAACATTGTAAATCATGGTATAATAAAAATATGCTTCATAAATACAAAGACAGATTAGGACTATATAATATTATTCTTTTTCCCAGGATATTGACGTATGGACTGAGAGTAGAGACACTTATCAGCTCATGGTTTCAGAAGAAAAAGCTAAAGACGTGGAACATTTCGCTTCTTCTGAAAACATCACAGCTAACGTTGTAATTGTAGATGTGAAAAAGAAAATTGATACAGAATTGAGAAAGAACTTTGGATTGAGTTCACCATGGAGATGGCGGCCAAAAATGGAATTCGATTATGGAAAATTCAATGATTATAGAGATGTAAGTTACTATAACTATTAAATCGTAATTCTGTTGATCACAGTCGATTGTAACCCGAGGTATCTTTTTTTGTTTGCTACTACATTGAGGTGTAGGGAAGGGCGCAACTCATTTTCTTGAATTTCTCCATCTACCCTTGACCCAAACCTTATATTACCAAGTATTTTGTAATAAGGCATCAAGTACCATTTCTTGAGTCTTTATCATGATTCGACCTGGGGTTGAAACCGGGTCTCTGATATTGTTGGCGAACACTCTAACCACTATACCAAGAGCCGTTTGCTACATCTATTGTCTTCAGTAAATTAATTGTTTCGTGAAACTTATTCAATCCGATAAACCCTTTCAGTTTTTCCCTAAAAGTTGTGTAACTCAAAGGCACCGAGTCTCACGCCAACGCCAACGTTTTAAATGACAAAATATCACCAAATACTGCTAATTCAATAAGTTCCTTGCGAGTGTTTTCCGTAGGGAGGGAAAGAATAAAGCCTCGTTTATAACAGTTCACTTTGGCTAATCTGCGTAAATAATGGTGAAAATATTGAATATTTCATAATCAAATTGTAGATATTGGTAGAGTTAAGACGATTACAATGCCGGTACAAAAATATTATGGAAGTTGTAAACGTCGGTAGCTCATATGAAGGCAGACCATTGCTGGTCGTTAAGGTTCGTATATTTTTGACTCATCCGTTTCTAGTACCCCTTGTAGTCCGCGTAATTAACTTTTGAAAATATGGAAAGTTTTCTGGTATTCTGTAAGATCTGGAAAGTGGCGCCAAATTTCAACGACGGGTTTGGGAGTTCGTGTTTCGGAAGTTCCGAAGTGTGCGCTCCTGGAAAGAAGTATGTTATAGAAAGAAAATATCCCATGTGTCTGCTTCCGTCTATTGAGAACATTAGTTTCTGGTTCAAATCTAAAAATGTCAGAATCAAATGGAAAAGCTTTATCAGTCTAATTCCAATTTTTGCATAAGCTTCTTAAGGGCCGAGAGAAGGTTTGACACGATAAGTGCTGTAATATTCAAATGTGTTTATTCCGTATCGTTAACTTTACCTATATAATTCCAGAAAATGAAAATATTACGTTGAGCTTATCCTCCTTCAGTAAGAACGAAAAAAGCTTCTCTGTCGTCAGTTTTTATTCAAACACTTATATAGAAATATATATTATTTAATATGAAAAGCATAAAAATGTGTTTCAGATAATCAAAAACATTGTACATTCCTATTTTGAATGTTGAAGGCTTAACTTAGATATTGAAGAACTGACAATGCTCAAGAGTTAACAGGGGCGGATAGAGACTATGTGAAAGTTGTGATTTCACACAGTTAAGTAGTCTGAAATTATCAAAAAAATTTATAGACATTTCGGAAAGAATCGGGGAAATTTAATCAGAAAATCGGAAAAGGATTTTCACATGGTGGTTTGAAGAGTCTGTATCCGCCCCTGGTTAAGTGATCAAACCTTGTCTTACAAAATATGTTGGTTGTTGTTGAAGATAAAAAAACGAGGCCATATTTTCACAAAGGAAAGTTCCTGATCTCTTGAAAGTTCTTCTCAAACTCTACATTTGTAGCAAGCCTGTCATTTTAATGTTTGATCCTGCATTGAATGGTCACGGCAGCCCAAGATATGTGTTTTCATTTATGGAATACGTACTTTGATTTAGATAACAGCAAATATTTTGAACGAATGTTCTTCAAAAAAGAAGATCAACTGGATAGAAGCTGGAGCGCACGGCAGAGAATGGATCACCGTCGCGGGTGCAATGTATATGATTAAAGAGGTATTTACAATTTCTTTATTATGTATTTCTAAACGAGGTATTTTTCAGAAAAATGTCTAAGAAAACTAACTTTGGTAACATTAGACCCTAAGGATCAATGAAACATAAATTAAAAAAGAGATTTTTAGGTCTTTGTCATTAGGCCTTTTTACGTGTGACCCGCACTAGTGGCCGGTCTGGGGGGTGGGGTGAAGTTGTAGGGGCGACGTTTTGAACACGACAATGAAAAAAGAGATTATCTTTCTGTTTGATTGTTGTTCTTTTTCTTGATAGTGAAAGGGTTAAAAACTTTTCAATACAACCTTTCCCAATATCATTATTCTACATGTACTACCACGTTTTTTAGGCAATAAAAATGTCTTGACAGCGAGCTCACAAATGTAACATTGCAATCATCTTCCCTTTATATCATTTGGTTGCCATAACTTAACTTGATTGGGAGCGAGGCTGAACATGCTAAAATGAGCATCGGGAAAAAGTGTTTTACCTAATCATGCCCAATTATTTTGTCAATTGAAATGTTTTAAATCAAAGAAAATTGTGAGTTTCAATTTTGAAAAGTAACTAATTTAAAATTACGTAACAGCAGAGTTTAAAATTCTTCAAACGGTTTAAAAATGAAAATTTCTGACCTCGTGAGAAACCAATTTTGGTTTACCTGCAAAAATTACCTGTTCTTAAGCTTTCCTACACCAAGTAAACGCAAACGCTTGAACTTTACGATTCTTTATTCTTCAAAAAGGCTTAAAGTTATCGGAATTGTGAGAGTGAAATAACGAGTGTTTACAAACCATTAACTGGCTGATAAAGTAATTATTTTTGTGATCTAAAATAAAGATTGTAATTTTTCTGAGAGGAACGTGTCTGGAAATTGTCCGGAAAACTTATCTACTTTGATTTGTTCGTTCGCCAACAATTAAGCTAGCTACCCCAAAAATACACACAGTACATCGAAAACGTTCTAAAAGCATCTTAAAGATTTTTCTAAGATGTTTTCTATATACTGTGGTAATATAGTGATCCCAAAAATGTATACAGTACATTAAAAACGTTGTAAAGACATCTTTAAGATGCAAGGTATTTTCTATATATTGTCTTAGTATATTTACAGTCTAATTTTCATGAATCGAGGGAAATGATTGCAAAATAAACTAACGTCTACAAATAAAACAGCTTTGAAGTAAATCCTAAGAAACGGATAGTATAGCAGGCAGCGAAGGCACTTAAAGCCAATATCACGCTTGCGCTTTGTACGTGCATCCATGAACTTCCTTCCCGGTTGCTTTTAAGCAGGAGGTGTATATTGTTAGTTGACGCTAATGACATGAGTCATGTTCTAGCAACAGTTTCATTTCGAAATCATCTCTTGGGGTCGGCAATATCAAGAGAAAGATTCGTCATATTTTATTTACGTCTACAACTGAATATATGACTTTTTGACTTAGCAACATTTTAAAGCCTCGTCTCCAGATCATTTGAAAAAAAATTAAGAAATGAGACGAGAGATATAAAGCGCAATGTACGTCAAAAATATCATACGATTTTTCATGGTCAATAAACTCATCTGCATACGATTTCGCATTTGAATTGAGGTTTTATAGGGAGCAGGACTTGGTTCAAGAAACGTACTGCCAAAATTACAAGTCTTATTATCCAACATATTAGATTTCTGCATAAGATTTAAAAAAATTAAGATATACTCCGACTATGCAATATTTATAATATCTTTTTGCCTTTGAATTCAGTTGATGTATTTGCTCAAGCTTTTTGTACAGACAGGAAATCTGGGCAGCCAGCGTTACAACTTAAAATAGCATATACAATCTGTCGCCCTCGCCGAGATTCGTTAAATCTTTGTTGTTGTGTTCCTGCGTAGAGGCTGTTAGAAGATTTACATTTCTGGTTATATTCCTATTTCCTTCCACGGATTTTATTTTTTCCGCGTCATTACGAAAATACGTGGGTAGCTGAAGCAGACATAAAAATGTTTTGCTCCATTTAGGGTAAGGCAACAAACAGTGTAATTCTGAACGGTATTTACTTGAGATCATAGCAATATAACGGAAGCACGAAAATAGAAGGACTGTGTGCAGCTTACGAAAAAAATATCCTGCCTTTTAGCTGACCATATTTGAAAAGATGCTTATATAAGTTTTATATGCAAATTTGTAATTGAGTTTGTTTATCTATAAACCTAATCTAAAAATAAGCATAAAGTGACAACTTTTGCAGTAACTTTTATGACTTAGATTTTGTAATAATTTTGAAATAAAACTCAAATTTATCAAAATTTTAGTTACCTAGAACTAAAAACAAAAACTCAAGTTTTGATTGTCACTACTCATGTCAGTATGATGGCATTGTTGACAAGATGACAAATTTACGACATTTTCAAAATTATCAAATAATTGATAGTTATATTGTCCAAACACATTTTTAGGGTGGACTAAGGATATCTGAGTTTTTGTTAATTTTTAATAAATTCGTGAAAAAATTTAAGTAATTTCAATTTTTGGTGCCGAAATTAGTATTTTTGGGAAAATTTATGACGTCATCAATATGACCTTGTTGTCATCGAAAAATTGATGAAGGGCAAATGGTCCATTTGCTAGCTTTCATGTTTAAAATGTTATTTAAGAAACTAGCAGCTGGTCTTATAAATTCTGTGTTAAATAGGGTTAATTCTTAAAGTAATTAGATTTTGTTCTGAGAATAACAGGTACAGTAGTTCAATTTTTCACATTAACGTTTTTGGGAATTTTGATGTACTGGTATTGTAAAAGATTACAAGTGGTAAAAAACTTTCTTCTACCACGCATACTACACATATCAACTATTTTTTATATTAATCAAGACTTTTGATTCTTCAAAATATAATTACTTTTTTGAAGTGCTAGAGCTATTTCTTGTATTTCTTTCAAAGTACCCAAAATACCGCTATGCCTTAAAGTGCCCATAACTCCTAAATCAGTACAAATTACTTATTTAATTATTTATTTACCTACCTTATTTTCTGAAAAAACACAAAAGAGCCTTCTTTTGATACCTAAGTTTTCTAGATTTGGTCATTCCATCAGCGAAAAATTCAATTTTAAAATTTCAAAAATATTGTAAAATTCTCTGATATTGAAAAGTTCTAAAAAAAGTAATAATTCATTTGTAATAATTGTGTTTTAGCTACTTACGCGACAAGACCGTGCAATGAGAGATCTTCTTCAAACTGATGTTTTTTACATTGTTCCTGTGTTCAATCCAGATGGTTATCAGTACACACACTCAACAGACCGTTTGTGGAGGAAAACTAGATCACACAATTGGGGATCAAATTGCACTGGAGCAGACCCGAACAGGAATTGGAATATCAAATGGGGAGGTAAAGCAACCTAGCTATTTCTAGTGTGTTTTCTCTTGAAAAGTTTCATTTATTTACTGAGGCAGTTAGCTTCATTGCACAAACTGGTCTGTCTAGTATGGCTCCCTTTCGCTGTATCTATTGCGAGCGATAGCTATGAAACGAAATTCAACTTCTTTCGTATTGCTCCTTGGATACGTCTTATCAAAGTTGAGTACTTGCAAAACAATTTGTACTAGATCTTTCATCGGAAAAAAGCGCTTTGTTTTTGTCAAAAATCTCCCTTTTCTCTATCCTCAGAGAATGTTATTTAATATCGTTTTTTACTCATCTTCTTTTCGAAATTCTTTTTATTTTTTGTCTAATTCTGTGGAAAATCGATGAAAATTCCAATCAACCTAGAATGTCTGATGTTACAAGTTACAAGTTTCACTTATCACTGCCACATTTACATTGTTATCAAAACAGTCAATCATTAGACGCTTAGACTTGGTAGAATACCTAAAGTCGATAAATTTCTGCTTGGATCCATTTCGAGGATTGGTTGAAAATTTGCCATTATTTCTTTCTTTTTCCATTATTTTCAACATTTAATTTCAAAACTTTTGTGGTCTTATAAAATTAACCTGTTTCCTCTTTTTTCAGAATTTGATTCAAGTACAGATCCTTGTTCACTGACATACAAGGGGCAAGGACCGGAGTCTGAAAGATGCGTCAGAACATATGCCAACATTATGAGATATGTAAAAGGACGGCTAAAGTCCTACTGGTCTTTACATTCTTTTGGTCAAGCAATCTTAATTCCAAACTCGTATTCAGAAACATTGCCAAGTGACATCCTAAGACTAGTAAGTGCTATATTTTCATTCAACTGTATAATCTCACTCGGTTGTTTCCAGAAGAATCCGCGTAACTTGCCAAATTTGTATCCGAATGAGGAAGCTCTTCTAATAACAATCTTCATAAAGTTAAGATGACTGATTTCTAATCAGAAACAGGTTCCCACAGGGGGTCTAATCTGTGGCCTCTTTCAGAGTATTACACCTAAATAAACAACTGTGCTACCGGCTACTCAAAGGAGAAAGGGAAATCAAATATAGTCAAGAATTTAGGGCTTTGAGTTTCGTTACCGGAATTGTAGACCTAACTATGAAGTAAACTTTTCGAAAAAAGAAATTTGTTAAGGTGATTTTTACTTCTGAGAAAAATAGATTTTTTATACGTTTTTTGTCTCGACCTTGTGCTTAACCCATGTTGGTCTAGTGTCTCATATGTGGGACACTTTATTTTTACGGTCCTGGACCCCTATGTAAACATCTAGGAGCGCCGCGATCCATGCACCAGAAAGTGGTCCCCGGTCATGAAATAAACTATCCAAAAATGGTGAATTTCTTGAAAAGTGCTTGGTCATATATGGGATCATTGCAAAGTTTTTGTATTTCACAGGTACCGGCAGGTTTAAAGTTTCTTGGAGAAGTGCGGAAGACTCATAAAAGGTTTTATGGATTAGGATCAACAATAACAGTTTTAGGTAAGAGAAACTATCTACCATCATTTTGGTTATAACAACAACATTTGGTCAGTATGTTATAAACAAAATCATCTTTATTTGTTAAATTATACAAAAGTAAAAGTTGTTTGGGTACCTACAATGCAAAATAGTGCAAAGGAAAACTTCTCAATTAGGTGTAATTCGATAATAAATTAGTTGTTAAAATACTTGTGCATCATAAATTTTGCATCAATTGAAATGTTTTTTCTCTAAATTCTACGATTCAGGCAGCAAGAAATTCAGTCGAATATGAAAAATGTATTAATTTTTGCGCAACCCACCCTTAGCAGTATTAAAAGAGTATCAAGTTTAATAAAAAAAACTATAAAAGGCATCTGATGTACAGTGTGTCCTGAAATAAAAGGAACCCAACTTTAAAAAGGCTTGAATTTTTATTTATTCGTTGCGTTTTTTATACCGTTAAAAAAAATATTTTCCTAAGCTTTTCAAAAATGTGTATTTTAGTTTTGGAAATTAAATTTTTCAGCATATATTCAAGTTTCTTATATGTGCCTAACAAATTTTGTTTATGCATGGTGACTTTCTTTTGCGTAAATGCGGGAAAATTAACGAAATAAAAGTTCGTTTAACGGGCTCTGAAAACGTTGCTTCAAGTTAATTTTTATTAGCCGTATTTCTACGGAGACGAACTATTCGTCTGAGACGAATAAATCGTCCTAATTATCAATTTACTCGACAGTATAAATGCGACGAAAAAAGACATTTCTTTTGTTTGACGAACTAAATCGTCAAAACGAACTATTCGTCTCAGACGATTAGTCCGTTTTAGTATAAATACGGCTATTGTAACTTTTTGCCGAAATTAAAATTATTTTTTTTGTTTTTTAGATACGCATATTTCTGGAGCCTCACTAGACTATGTACATGACAATCTAAACGTGTCATATTCTTTCATTATTGAAATGAGACCTGGTGTGATACTAGATGATGAAATTGAATTCGACTCAGGTTTTTTAGCACCACCCGAAGAAATTTTACCTGCTTCAAGAGAAGTTTTCAATGGCATTATTGGAGTAGTTCAGGAAATAGAAAGTATAAATGCTCGTGTACCTTTATAAGAATATTTTATCATATATATCCTTTATGAAAATATATATAATATAATCAAATCATGTCTTTTAGCCTCATTCGTTAAATGTTCCTGCCACCCAGCCTAGGGTAATGGGTGCTTGTTAATCGGCACAAACTTCGTTATCCAAAATCAGACTTTGCAGTGGAGTGTCTCAAAAGCTGAAATGCACACCCTTGTGGTGCATTTCTAGCAAGTTTTATACCCTTGCAGTTCAATCATAGTCATTAGATAATTCCCCCGTCAGGCAACTAATTGCCATAACTCTTTGTCTATTTTTTCATTGTCATTTATAATAGACAATCTTTATTTTAACTTTTTTATCACGTTACTAATTTCTCTAATTAAGATTGGTCAAAGTTTTAATCACGTGCAAACAATGAACAAAAATAAAAGGCTACCGGACCGGGGAATTCTCTAATGACTATGGTTCAATGCATTTTCTTTTCAAACATTCATTTGATTGTCAGTTTTAGACGCGTAACGCAAAAAAAACAGACACTAAAAGGTCATACATACTAGTTTGTATAGAAATAGGGGGTACACCCACGAGTCATACATGGAAGTTAGCAAATTTTAGCAGAGAGGACGCCAACGTCATTGAGAACGTGGTCCAAATTTCAACGTTTAGGGATGAAAAATGAAATTTCTATAAAAGCAGTTCCAATATGGTGTTGCATTGGTATTCTTTAAAACTGTATGTATACGATGAATCTTTCTTTTTACTAAAACATTGTGATGTAAAAAAATTGTCAGAGAGAACGACGACGTTGTCGTTGCCCTAACAACATCGTAAGAAGATTTATAAAGTCGTATTTTATGGTATGCATCGGTAATTTAATGATACAATTAACACACTGTTTTTAAACAGGATTGGGGTTGACATGAAGAATTACAGTTATTGGACAAACGTGTTTTTAGATAATAAATAGGTAACCTGATTAAAAGCAGATGCATTGCATACAATGTACCCTCTCCCCCTACTGTACTGCTACGTCAACACTTTTAAAGTCAGTTTACGCGAGGATAGAGTTTAAATTTATGCGATGACGTATAAAATTATTTATTTCGCATATTTCTTCGGACAAAATATTGGCGCATACCTGGCCCTCTTTTTCTACCGTACCGTTCCGTACCATAGCGAAAGTGAAAGCGGAATAGTAACAAAACGAATGCGGATATATGTGGTCCGTGGTCGAAAAGATGGCCAGGCATCCTGGCTACTAGTTGTGGTAAACATTTCGAAGAAAAAAAGTGGTCGCTTTCCATTGAGTGGCCCCAGGGGAAGTTTTAAAAGAAGTTATCTTCATTCCTTGGATTAAATTTAAGTAGATTAAAACATTTTTAGGAAATAAATATACAGATTTTGCCTCGTTTTGATAACTGACATGACAGATGTAATCAAGTGATAAAGACTTTTGGAAATTAATTTTGTGAACGAAATTCAAATATAAAATATATATTTATTCACACTCATGTGTTCCCATGAGAATTTTAGCCGAATGAAATACTTCTTTCATACCTTGAAAACAAGGCATTATATGTATCTTTGATATAGCCTAGAAATCTAAGCTCAACACATTCTCGCCTTTACGGTAAATTAAGAAGCGGTAAGCAAAAATCCGATAGGTCTACCTGGCTATCTTTGATACGGAAAGGAGTTCAGTATAAATCATGTAATTCGTAAATTCACCTAAATCAAACAAAATTTTGCTGCCTTCAGAGTCTGAAAGCTATTCCAAAAACCCTATAATTCGAAAAATCAGGTAATTCAAACAAATTTTTAGGCCCTTAGAGGATTCGAATCTATTGTATTGTTGACATCAGTATTGCATTGTGCATGCGAGGAAAGTTAAAATAAAAACCTAAAATAAAAAATGTTTAACAAAGTTTTAACAAATTCTTTTGCGTCCGTTAGAGCAGAAATTTGCGAGACTTTTCCCAAAAAATCAGGAAAAACCGCACTTGGTACGGTACAAGCACTATCAAATTGCATGTAAGTACAGAGTCTTTAGAGAATTCTAATCTGCTTGTGCTTGTACATATCTGTCATATTTATTAGTGTTGTGTATACCTCAATGGAGAGAAGTGAACTGTTTGGTTTTAAATTGACCTTCAGCCATGCCTCAAAGAGGTCTTTATGATTATTTGTCATAATTTTGCTCCTCTGGCAAGAAAAATTACATACATTATGCATCATGAAATAAACATTTACAACTACAATATACAAACATAGGTAAAACAGATCATCAACACAGATGAACTCCTGAAATCATAGTCATTAGCTGAAATAACCACAATCGGATCCATGCACATGTTTACTTTTTACTTTATCATGATAGCAACGTATGATATGCTTCATCTGCGATGGAGATTTTTGCTAACTACAAAGTTAAGCAAAAGCCATACGGAGTTAGTCTCGAGTTGTACTGAGTACGACATCGTACAGTAGTCATTTTACGAAGCCCAGCTTCGTATAGGTTTTAACTCCGTATGGAACATTGGTGCAGAGCCAAAGAAAATAGTTGGTGGTATCCGATACTCCCGATTTCCCGATTTCTTATGGGACGGACTTACAATTACATAAGTGTAGTATCTCTTAATTGACCGCTTTCCAGAAGTAGTTACTTGAATACATTCAGTTCTTTGTTAAATAAAGATGGATCGCGGTCAATTTTGACCGCCTATCCCTTCAGTCTCTGCAAGCTGGTCAACAGTCAAGCAAGTGACTCATGTCGAAGGCAGCCAACGAGGCATTTTTGCAAAATATCTGTTCGGAGGGCATACCTTTGCTGGAAATTCGTATGTG
>JAUBWS010094676.1:0-11256 GCA_032270445.1 Darlingtonia californica | reverse complement strand
CTGTTATAAACCGTCATTTTAAAATGGATTTGAAACCTTATGCCTCAACCATACTGATTTTTCTTCAGAGTGGCTAACGAAGGAAGGACAATTTGGATGGAATCCAGAATAATAGTTCCATGGCTTGATTTTTGCAGGTCCTAAAATTTTCTAAAAAAATTGATCTTTACTAATGTAAAGAATTCTGCTGTTTGTGTAAGAGTGTTCAATTATCTTTCCAATAATAATTTAGCTTCCAAGCGACATTTTGATGGATCAAAAAACTGCTTGCCTTGTAATGCTTCTAGTGTTGCTGTCTCCAATATCAACTGAGTTTTATGGGATTAGTTTTTCCAGTGTTGAGTTTTCTTGTTTCGTGACTTTTTTATCATTTTCATTTGAAAATCACATTCATTTTTCTTTTAAACCATATTTTCGTTTTGATTTTTAAAACTTTTATGTTCAATCTTCATTCAACTTCCTAGTTTGTCTTCACTTTTTGTTTTCATTTTCATTGCATTGCAAGTCACTTTCCCGTTGATGCCGTTGAAATTATTATTAGTTTCACGTGCTTATTCGAATCTTTTTTTTAAATTGCCTTTTCTGCGTACCCGTCGCATAGTTGAGATATCTACAAACTTTCGTCGGTCATATTCATACTCGTGCAAGCTGCAACGCGCAGCCTTCAAAGCCTCATTTTGTAATCGTCAAGAAAACATTTACCGGCTCTGGTTTAACAACAATCAAACTTTAAATATTAATTCGTTAGATAAAATATTTTGGAAAGCGAAGAAACAGAGAAAACGAACTAAAAGTTGTTATTCCTCCAATACAGAGGAAAGGTTTCGGAGAAATATCATCGATGGACATTGTTTCTATTTTGACATTCACTAGGGAACAATTTTCCAATTGTTAACACTTGAAGCTTTGGCTATTAAATAATTAATACCGACTGTTAACACAAAATATGAATATCGTAGTCTTACACCTAAAATAAAATTATAATTGCAGTAGCAATCATAATTTTATTGCAAAGCGTGTAATAGTTTCTTTTATAGTTTTTAGGTTTTTACGCCTTTTTCTGTTTTATTTATGGTCTGGTTTCTGTGTAGTCTGATTTTTGTGTGGTCTGATTTCTATGTGGTCTGATTTCAGTGTGGTTTGATGTGAGAAAAAAATTGATGTTGTAAATATGTACACTTGCAGATATTTTTTAATCTGTTTTTATTTGTTTATTTTGAAAAGTGACATTGTTTGTCCTATGACTTGGATAATTCTTATATCAGTTGGTCGAGTTTCGAATGTTCTATGTATAGAATAATATGCTTAACTATTTCATTCATTAACATGAATTAATTTACTAAGGTTACACTGTGATTTTTTAATCTTTAAGGAAATTTCAATGAAAAATTGGAAAATATATCCTATTTTTTGTATGTATGTTTGTATGTGTGATTTTTGCGGGATATTTTTCAAAGTGAAAGCGATATTTTTGAGTACTTTAATCCTTGACAGCCGTATTCAAACACTGCCTTCTTCGAATTTTCGTCTCTATGTTGAATGAAGTTTTTTTCTATGGTAATGTCGATTTTGACTATCAATTCCGAAGGAATACCTTTAGGCACTTATTCTATTTTCCAAACTTGATAGGGGGTTCGTTTTTTTACCCACATTCCTATCAAAGATAAATTAAAGCTATCCCAAATCAACAGTTGACTACTTCATGTTTACTGAGATCTGATCACGGCCAGGCTTACCTCATCTGATAGTAATTTATTTATAATTACTTCTATTATATTAAGACACGTAGTTGATGTCAAATTATATCCATGATAGAATCTGTATCTATATGTACTGTAGACTGGCTAATGGATTATTAAATGAGTTTTCTATCTCTTCTCATTCACCAATCAAGTATGAGCTTTTTAATTATCTTTGCTTTAATGCAATTGGTTAACGATCAAATTGTCATCAGATTTTTAACATTTGTGGATAAATCAATCTTATTTCTTTCAATCAAATATTGGTGTACAGTGTGTCCTGAAGAAAACGGAACCCAAAATTTAAGCAGCTATAATTACCTTTTGACCTTTATGGTTAGTGAATGATACGCTTTTTATACCAGAAAGGCAAATCAGGACCAGTATTACGATTCTCAGCATGTGACCTTCCATATAAATCTATAACGATCAATTAAGAAGTTGAATACAGATTAATCCGGTTAATAAAAAATGTCTATATCGCAGCTGTAAACATAATACTGTCTTTACATTAGCATTTCTTTTCTTCAAGAATCTTATTACAAATTAAAAAACTTTTAGGAAGAGTTTTTGATAAAAGTTTGCTATTTCAACTGTAATCTCGAGGTAGTAGAAATAAGATTTTAGGTACAGTTCACATGACAAATGAAATATTTGTGTCTTTTAAAACATTTTTGTGACACTTTTGACACAGCAACGAAAAATAAGTCACTCGACGTTAAAATAAGATTTATAGTTCATTAAAGTTTGAGTTTATTGATGATTATAAATATAATGGCTGCAAAAAGCAGCATGTATATTCGCTGAAAAATTTCAATTCACAAAGTGAAATATGCATTATTTTCAAAAGCATAGGAAAATATTTTTCTAGCGGTATAAAACTGCAATGAATAAAAAAATTACGAACTTGTAGCCTTCCTAAAGTTGGTATTCGTCAAGTCACACTGTATGTCATTTTTTATCTTATTTTCAAAATAAGCGAGACACATAAATCATAATGTTATTATTTTTTTAAATGTATATAATCTATCTATAACGATCAATTAAGAAAAAGTTGAATACAGATTAACCCGGTCAATACAAATTGTCTAAATCACAGCTGTAAATATAACACTGCCTTTACATTTGCATGTCTTTCTTCAAGAATCTTATTACGAATTAAGAAAATTCTAAGAAGAGTTTTTGATAAATCTTGCTATTTAAACTAATCAACTAAACATGTATATTTGCTGAAAAAATTCATATCACAAAGTAAAATATGTATCATTATGAAAAGCATAGGAAATTATCTTTCTAGCGGTATAAAACTGTAAAGAATAAAAAAAAACTACGAACTTTTAACCTTTCTAAAGTTGGCTTTCGTCACGTCACACTGTATGTCATTTTTTATCTTATTCTCAAAAATTACTTTTCAAAATGTATATACAATGTGGTGCTCCGTATCAAATGTGCCAGTGCTACTTCAGAAGAGACCATCAGAATGAGCGACAGCGAGCATTATCAAAGCGTAAAAGTTGCGTTGGGATCGAGTTAGATTAACGACCAAAACTATGAGATTTTCTCAATATATGTTTGAAAAATTAATATTTTGCTTTATATTCTATGATTTGAAGACAGCTAGAGAAAGTTTTCTTATGATATAAAATTCGCAATAATTTGACTAGTACGTGATGAAATATAAGTGCTTATTTTTGTCCTTTTGATACACATTCCTGTTGTTTGAAAGAAATGACAATTTGAGGTTTCATTTCATTTTTGAAAGAGTTTTAACGAAAACATTTGAAGGAAGAGGAGACTTCTGCTTAGAGAACATACGGGAACAACGAGGAGGAGGAGTTAAAAAACAGGTAATATCTAATGCCAACTTAATAATTTAATGGCCCCTTTCTTTTCTTTTTTTCCTTTCGTTTTTCTTTTATTTAGCTTTTTTTTTACGACGGGTGAGAGATTCACTGGCCTTGGATTATACCAATGATGTATTTTAAAGGTAGAATTTTATTTCCAATAATAATTGTAATTGCGTTTATCGCCGTTAAAGGACCAGGAAACGAATTTAAAAGCTCAAAATCGCTAAAGTAGTTTTTAAATTTTTCAATTATATTTTAAAGCATATGGTAAAATATTGAAACTTCTAAAAAGGAAATGGTAGAAAAAGGCTTAATTTCTTTGATAGACTTGACGCTTAACTTTCACTGTCTATGATAAATCGCTTTTCGTGCACTTACCATGGCTCCAAAAACAATTCGCAATCTTGATATGTTGAGATATATGGAAAGTTTTTATTTTCGTTCTCTTCACCAGGAGTAGATGCCTCTTTTATGGTGATTTTCTTGTCGAACTAAATCTTTTTCACTCAGTACCGTATTTATCATCAAAAGTAAAAAATAAATAAAAAATGTAAATACGTTCATAAAACATATTAACCAACCGAAAAGAGCAAATAAAAACAACGATGGCGTCACCAAAGTATATTTGAACATCAATTGCTCAGGGCAGAAGGAAGAACAACTGATTAAGAACTGTGCAAAGAAAATAGAACGATTTTCTAAGAAAACGTTCCTTATCACGCCGCTTTATTTTGTAACAAAGGTTTCATTTCTTACCAACATGAAGGACAAAATAAAGCCATTAGGAAGGTCAAACGTTGTTTACGGCAAATACAATTAGCTCACGGCAAATACTGAAATGTCACGGAAATGATACAAGATAAACCTGTGAGATGAACCAAACGTCGAGGTTGTGACCATATCCTGCATTGGTAAACACTTCGGGCGTTTTTCATCTTCATCCGGGGGGGGGGGGGGATTGGACACTAGCTTTTAAAAGTGACAAGTATGTGCCACCCGAGACTCTGAAACCATACCCTATTTTTGAAGCTTTAAAAGGCATTTGCAACCTATAGTGAGATTATTTTGGAAAAATTTCTCTGACATTTCAAATATTTTTTCAAAATTTGCTAAAATCGCAATCCTTGTCTTTAATACGGCCATTGGTACAAATTAAATTCTGGCCAAATCTAACTTCTCGAAATTTTGCCGTTGAATCTTCACTGCCTTTTTTCAACTCGTTCAAGTTTAAAGGCGTAGCAGCGAACAGTATTCAATTTGTTTTTATCGTCGTTGGAAGAAAAAGGTTTTTTCAAGGACACTTGCACTTAAAGAAAAACTATAAATCACTGTCGTTTCAAAAATGGTTTTTTTCAGTTATTTTAATACGCTCTTTTGTTTACAAAATTTCTGAACTAAATTTAACTAGTTATCATTATCTTAAACTAATTGATAAAGTTGTTTTCATATTGCCAAGGCTTTGTCCCATGTCCTAGGGCTCATTATACCAAGCTCAGTTTTGGCGTAAGAAAAATATGTGTCCTTTTCCTCTTCTTTTCTGTTAAAAGCATGCTCAATTCTTCATTTTTCATCTCCAAGATTTTCTTGTCCGTTATTCGAATGAAGTGAGTTGTATGATACTCGACCGGATGACTAGCAACAACCAAGGTCTTTAGATTGATGAGAATTCCAGTTAAGTGCTCCTTTATTTTGTCAATATCACATTGCAAAACTGATGAAAAACAAAACAAAACATAACCGCAAGCCTTGTATTTGTTGTTACGAGGTGATGGGATACATTTATGATCTTTCTTTAAAAAAACTGCAAAGATGGTTCAAGCAGGTCTTCGGTTCCCAAATCGGTGATTAATTCTACTGGAAGATCATTATTTGTCTTGCGCAAGTTAGATGTGTTTATCCAATTCTATCAGGATCGTTATTTGAGCGCATAATGACTTGTATCCATGGAATCACACGGCTACAGAGATCAAGGGCCACATAAAAGGCAACACGGAAAGGGTTTATTTCACCAAAGGCAACCATATACTATACCAATCATGACTGGGACCAAACCCTAGAGTTTACATACAGTTTACGTCACAAATCACATCTTTATCTTGAATTTATTATCTCTTTGTCCGACAATGATGAACTGTTAAGAGCATCCTGTGGAACTCTATAACAAGATATATAAAAATTGAAACCTACTGAAATGTGAAGTACATTTTTATGCATAATGTAGAAATATGTAGGGTTTAAGTTTATTTCGAAAATTCGCAGCTTTTTAAAATGACTAAATGTTTTTAATCCTGCCCTATCTTATATCGTTATAAGAAAGGCTAAAGCTGTGAGGGATATGGATAAAGGCAAGAACCCAGTGATGGTACCCTCTCAGAGACTTACACTATGAATCTTACATAATAATGACATCTTAATCAAAAAATATTTTATTTCCTTCAAACATTGTTATAGGAAGTCATAAACCTGCCGTAAATATTTTATGTTGGTACAACAGCATCAAAGGCAGTATTTCCCAGCAACATCAACAACTGCATTTCATGGTCACAACATCGAGGGTTGATTGATCTCACAGCTTCGCATCATATACAAATCTCAAAGTTATTTGTCGTGAACTATATGTATTTGCCGTAACATTTTAGTATTTGCCGTGAACTATTTGTCTTTGTCGTGAACTGATTGTATTTGCCGTCAATTCTTAGTATTTGCCGTGGGATTTTAGTATTTGCCGTGAACTGATTCTTTTTTCAGTCAATTTTTAGTATTTGCCGTGAGATTTTAGTATTTACCTTGAATTTATTGTTATTTTCATGGAACCAAGTAGTGCACATACATATTTATTGTAATGAATCAACAGATCCTGCACTAATATGACTATTTACAATTACCACAAAGTTAGCGGGCTGGTTGGGGATTGGGCTATTTACAATTACCACAAAGTTAGCGGGTTGGTTGGGGATTGGGCTTCGTCTGTGCAGTAATTCAATGACATTAAATTGGTTCGTAGGATTCAGGTTCAATTGAGCTGAGCTCTCCTCCTCTACTACAAATTAGTGTATTGACATCGGATCGATAGCGTAGTCGGTAGAGCAATCGCCTGGCAAGCGAGATGTCGCGGGTTCAATCCCCACCTGATCCGTTGCCTTTGTGGTAGTTGAAAAGTCACATTAGTGCAGGATCTGTTGTATTCATTACAATTTATTGCTATTTGCCATGAACATTTCAGTTTTCTCCGCCAGAGCTTCCGTACAATAGAACTATTAGAATGAATATTGATAATTGCCCAGGTTGTGAACATTCATTCTGTCTTCGCAATTATTTCAATGACGTGAATAAAAAAGAGTGGCTCATTAAATTAGTACATAATAAACACTTTGATAACTCATAGGCTCCTGGATATTCCGCCGCTCCGAAACTATGTATCTCCTTTTGGTCAATCAGCGCACGTCTGTAATTTAGTATTAGGAAAACTAGGATTACGTAATTCTCGGAAATTACAAGAGCCGTACCGTACCAGTTCAAAATGGTAGACTTTTCAAGATAACATCAGTCCACCACGTTTTTAGTGTTTTATAAGTAAAAATTCATTTCTAAAATGAATAAAAGACACGCCGCACTGTTTCAACCGGTAACCGCTTACTGCTCTATTAAAGTTTTGGAAACCAGCCTTAAATGAAAATCATTCATAACGTCTGGTAATTCGGATGATTCAAAATTGTCAAAAAGCCATCCCTTTTACTTAAAAACATTTACCTTAGTGCAGTAATTATTATCGGATCTGTGCAAAAATGAATCCAGTAAAAACATTTTAAAGACCTTGGCTCGCAAAAAGATAATCACACATAGGCAAAGTATTAAATATCTTAAAAATAACTAATTTCTCTGATTTTAAATTTTTAAATTTTGAGAAATATAAAATTCTTGTAGTTTTCAGACAATTATTAACCCTTAAAGTGCAGATCCCGCATATATATGGGACAAAGTACCCAAATTACCGCTGTGCCTTCAAGTGCTCATAACTCCTGGACCAGTGCAAATTGCCTAGTTCAACACTCTATTTTTCTGTAAGTAGACAGAAAGAGCTTTCTTTTAATATCAAAGTTTACTAGATTCGGTTATTCCATCGTTGAGGAATTCAACTTGATAATTTCAAAAGTGTTGTAAAGCCGATGTTCTCTGCCGATTTTTAGCATTTTGGAAAAATGACCCGCACCACAAGGGTTATTGTATTATACATTGATTTTTCTTAATATGAAATTTGACTTCAAAACCTCGTTTTTTACAATAGCCTATTTACATTATAGCGCTCGGTGCGCACGTTAAAACAGAGTTCCCTATGACTCAGGTAGAAAAATGCAATCTGCCTGAGAACCTCCAGAAGCATCCAACGAGCCCAAAATACAAATTATCTGTTCTTTTTTTCCAGGGAGGTCACGTTGACAAGGAATCTAGCCAAAGCTAAATGGTCTCAAAACACCTCGAAAAATCTAGGAAAAATAACCGTTTTCCCTAAAAAGGTAAGAATCCAGGAATCGAAAGCACAAAATATCTGGTTTTTTTATCCAGGAAATCTAAAAGAAATCCAGCGGGTATCAAATCGTATCAGAACACGACGTATTCTCCAGGGGACTAGAATTTTAGCTCAAATACAAAAAAATGTAGATATCGAAAATCCAAAATATCTGTTCTTTTTCTTTGGGAAAGTCAAAAAAGCATGATTCAAATGCTCTCAGAACATCCATATTTTCCAAGAAGCCAAAATTTTTCGCCGAACACATCAAATTTTCCAGCAAAGTAGCTTTCTAAGTATTCTCCGAATACATAAAAATTTCTAGGAAAAACATGCCTTCAGAAAAGATATTGTGCAAACATGCCTCGTTGGTTGGTTTCGATCCTCCTACAAAGGAGAGAGATCTTTTGTTAATCCAAACTGTACGATTCGTCCAACCGTTTTTGCTCCACGGATGAAAACAAAACTAATACAGTGTTTGCTAAATAGCTTTATTTGTTTTAAAAAATTGGATTATAAATGTATTTTTTCCCATAAATGTCAAAGAGCCTGTTTTTTAATTCAAAAATCTGTCGGACACTTATTTGATAGTTTTTTACGTTTTTCACAAAGACGGTAACCATTAAGAAGGACCTTTCTTTAGCAAGTCAAAATTGGTCCTAAGTGCCTTCAAAAAGCCACCGCTATTAAATACAGCTTTTAATAGACGAATTATTTTACCTTAAAAAATCTGTCGGATGCACTGAATAAGTCAAGTTTTTTGTCCTCTATTTTTGAGTGCGGCTTGACGTTTACTTTTAGCTTTGGAAACCAAATGTCCTACCCTATCATGATGTTATACCATTTAGGTATTCTAAGAAATCATTTAAAACTTTTATGTAATGGTAGAGTTATGTGATTTTGAAATTGGCCAGTGGTCTGTCGGACGCACTCTGTCGGATGCACAGTTTTTTCCTATCGGCTTGTCGCAATTCAAACCATTTTCAATGCACTTTGGTAATTTTAATCAGGAGTTTTATAATCAATATTATTTGGTTAATAATCAAAACTACTAATTGGGCTCTGGTTTTTCAGTAATTAGGTGCTGAAAAATGCCTGCGTCCGACATGTACGTCCGACAGAAATCTGAGTTTTTGCCAGGTAAAGTCTTAAACAACACTAAGATTCACTAATTTTGATTTTAAAACGTCAAGAAACATAGTACCATTAAGTTTTGAAATAACAAGTGTCATTTTGAGTCTGGCAATTCGATTTATTCATCAAATTTTTGGCTGAGTTGACAATTAAAAACAGGCCCTAGAGATAGATTTGATTATATTTCGAGTGCATTACATGAAATACAATTTTAGAAATGCCCCTGCTTGGTATTGAGCCCAGGACACTGAAAGTGCCGACATAACAAGTGCAAACAAAAGGCATAATAGATTTGGCAGTACAATCATCAACTATACCTATCCAAATAAATCTTCTGTCCCCTCCTTGTAGACAATCTTAATCTGAAGATTATTACACTGAAGCATAGACATTAACAAGGTTACAGAATATATATCGGTTTTTATCATTTTATGGGTGATATATACACGCACAAACTAATTTGGGAGCTAGCTTGATGATTTCAACCTCTCTTACACTAAAAAAAGTACACATAAAAATGACGCTCTTGTGCTGGCCGGGAAGGTTATATATATGTTTATTGTGAAAAGAAGGTAGACGCTCTTCTAAAAACATCGTTTTTATGTTGTTTAACGTTCCTGACGTCAAAACGACGCCTTGTGCTAACAGGGTTATCACCTCCTGTTGCCTGTAACATCATGAAGTATTTTTCTTTCATTCATTTTTAATTCACGCGATAGCAGTAAGTTGTTAAAATCGGTATTCTTGTTGCTATAATATTTAGACCCGTCATAGCCGGGATCCGCTGATGATGCGTGTTGCTTGCGATGTATTGAAGCTGTTTTCCGTCAAACCGTTTTTCACTTTTCATGCGAAGTGATGAGACAGTCCATTGGATGCCAAAGAAATTGTTTTTCCAACAAAAAGAAAAAACAGAAAAGAAGAAACTGTATGGCTTGTGTAACATGAAACGTTGCTCGATTGTACAATATTTTAGGTGGTTTATTCTCTCATAAACCTTTCCCGTGCGAAAAAAGCTGCTGGCTCGAGTTTTTTTGACTTGATTTGCCAACACTTGGTAGTCAAACCGTGTTGGAAATAATTCTATATCAGATATAGAAAAATTGTTGCATTTTGTTTAAAATTTTTTGTTGGAGTCCAGCCAACATCAGACATCAGAACATGACTTTCGATGTTTTTCTGTGAGAAGTCAAATTTATGAAATCTCCGCCTGCCGATCTGATACGGGATAAGCTTTGCCTTGGCTATAAAGCCCAGTAGTCATAATTTCAACCACCTCTCATTTTCTACTTTGCTAGAAACGTGATGGACGCTTTGTAAGTAAATTGACACTTTGAGTTTGTAATCCATAATAATCTGTGGCTTTTATTACATTTTGAAACCAATCAATTTCTTCACAATGAAATGTAAATGTTTGATGTTGCGAAGCATTCCGAAAAGATTTCTATTCCACAAATTGTTAACAAATATTTTTTATGCTTAGTGTGAGACCTCAAAACACGCGAAGCTTTGTCTTGACACTCCGCTCGCGCAGCGCATTTGTTAAGAAGGACTGTGAATAAACTAGCTACGGTCCCAAGTTAAAAAGGTTTTAAATCAGCGGGATAGCGATTTTTTTTTATGTTATATTTCAGCCACCAAAAATTAATTTTCTGCTTTCTTTAAGTCCGATAAGTGCCTAAAACCAAACTTGTACCAGACCTACTACGACGACATGGCACATGGCAAGTTAAGATCATTTTGGAAATTGCGTTCAAAATAAGATAATAGTTCGTCAAATTAAATCCATGCGAAAACTAGTCCCGCTAAAGTGTTTGTTAATAGATTATATACACACAGCTTTTATTTCAAAGTAAGTTTGTTTTTATTTACAACGCAAATAACCCATCAAAACGTGGGTCAATGTCCCGCGCAAAATGTGATGTCTTCTTGACGTTCGAATTCTAGTTTTTCAAAATGCATACTGCATACTACATACTACATACTACATACTGCATACCAGAAAAATGAGGACTGGTATATTATTTCT
>JAUBWS010094665.1:0-11257 GCA_032270445.1 Darlingtonia californica | reverse complement strand
GGTTGGAGAAGGCGAGGGTACTCAACCTATGGACTATGCAGATATGTCCCGTCGGTAAAGGCTCTAAGTCCTGCTAAGGGTCGCAAAATCGCGAAACTTGAGTTCAGTCCTTTTAAGGATAGCAATTTTAAAAAATTTTGGGATAATTGTTGAAATTTTATAGAAAATCTTTCAAAAATCGTACCACTAAAGAGTCTCAATTACTGTTTAAAACTTCCCAAAAATTAGTGCCTCTAGTTTCGAGCCTCTGGCGGCACATGTCCAATAGTTTCTAATGATGACACCTGTTGTTAACAATGTGATCATGGTGATATGAGTAGTGACAAATAATACTGGAGTTTTAGGTAACTATAAATTTGTCACAAGGGACAATCAATATGCCCACTTCCAGGCCGAATGGGGTCAAATGTTCCAACCCCCCGGGAGGTCAGGGATGTGATTCCTCATTTCCCATCATCCCTGTATTTGATTTAAACATATATGGGCAGGTGTGGCTTTAGAATTTTATTTCTTCACAAACAACTTGAGTGGTTTGTATACGTTTTGCAAACAAAGCCCCGATAAAATCCTAAGCGTTTTTAATTACTCGAAACTTATTT
The DNA here is from genome assembly GCA_032270445.1 of Darlingtonia californica. Classification (NCBI taxonomy): domain Eukaryota; kingdom Viridiplantae; phylum Streptophyta; class Magnoliopsida; order Ericales; family Sarraceniaceae; genus Darlingtonia; species Darlingtonia californica. The sequence goes on along the minus strand of JAUBWS010094665.1, from coordinate 10,658 downwards.
TAATATAACAGTTTGTAGTTAGTAAGTATACATATATTTTAAAGATGGTTACTGCTTAGGACAACTAATTTATTTCGTATTTTATGCTCTTGTTTTCTTATTTTATGCTCTTCTATTATTTTACAACCTCATTTAATCTTGCCAGGGACTTGACCTACTGCTTGTCTTTTAAAATGTCTATTATCTTGAACAATGATTATCTAAGTTTGTAAAGATGAATATCCAATTCTAACACGTTTTCAATATGTAGTTTTTCATAGTTTAGTTCGTATTTTGTTATATCTATTCTTCAAATATTATTTCACAGAGGCAAATACAAAATACTCAGTATTTTCTATTCCTGAAGTTTAATGAAAGCCCCCAATATGTTAATATGTTTACTCGATGAAAGTTTAACTGTTTAATAAATTACGTGTCAAATAATCAGCCAATATGTTCATTCTTTCGAGGAAAAGTAATAATTGAAACTTTTTTCTACTGTCTTGAAAGTTTTGTTAAAAATCAATCAAGTCAAACATTGCATATTTATGTTCAGTGTGTTTTCGAAAAAATAGATTCTATTGTTAAAAGTTGTATTTTTTCAGAGACACACTGTATTGTAACGTTTTGATATTTTCGAAAATATACTGTTATTTCTTATAATCATTTTTGACAACCTGCAAAAGAATGTACATTGATCATTCGTTTATGGTTACAATTTTAGAAAGGGAGTCATAATAAAGTGAGGGAGTCATTTTTTCCTAGGAAATTCTAGGAAAGTCTTAATTTTCTAGTTTGAAATAACTGGGGAGTTAATATTTAATTAAAGTTTGTTTTAACTGGGGAGTCATAATTTACACCAGTTTATGTTGACTGGGGAGTCATAATTTAGGGGGTGTTCAAATTGTCGGTGACACCGGCGCCCATGGTCTAACCTTTTCCTGTCGGCTGTTATATGGTGAAAAGAAGGTTTTGAGAGTTTTGTTATTATCAACAAAAATAACTATTTATTTCTCAAAGCAGAAGCGTCCAACAAACCCTAAATACAAAATACGTGTTCTTTTTTCCAGAAGCGCCAATTTGACAAAAATTTTAGCCAAAACCAAATACTTTATTGCATGAAAATTTCGCGGCATGAAAATTTTGCGGTTTCGCGGTCGGGACTCAAAAACCGCGAAAATAAAATGCCGCGAAATTTTTTTTTCGGTTAACCGCGAAATTAAAATGCACCAAAAATCCGAATTCTGGAAATAAAATGCCAATATCACAGAATATTGGTTTTAAAAGAAATATAATTGAAAGTTTGCCCTAAAAAATGTCTTTCATTACCTTTTTACGTGACTAGAAAACACAATTTCGAGACGTGCTAAATTTTAAATACGTCATTTTTTGTTAGGACTGCGAAATTAAAATGCCGCAAAATGAAATTTTGACCAAAAAAACCGCGAAATTAAAATGACCGCGAAATTTTCATGCTGCGAAATTTTCATGCAATAAAGTAGTCTCAGAACAGTTCAAACACTCTAGGAAACTAACTTTTGTCTCCAAGAAAGTAAAAATCCATGAGCCCAAACACACAAAATATCTGTTCTTTTTATCGAGGAAATCCAAAAGAAAATCTAGCAGCAACATCAAATCTTCTGAGAACAAGTCGTATTCTCCAGGAGATTAAGATTTTATATCGAATACATAAAAATGCAGGAGCCTAATAAAATATATGTTCATTTTCATCGAGGAAACCTAAACAATGTAACCCATCAAATGGTCTGAGCAATTTTTGGCTGAACACATCAAATTTCCCAGCAAAATAGTTTTCGAAATATTCTCCGAACGCATGTAAATTTCTAGAATAGCATGTCTTCGGAACAGAGAGAGAGAGAGAGAGAGTTGAAGTTATTTTATTTTATTTTTAATGTATTATAATGTAAGAAAACTTCAACTGGCTTTGTTTCGGCAAAAAATTCTGTCTATATTAAAAGTTAATATGAAAAACTTTTCCATGAATACATTATATATTACAAAATTATAATTGACAATATTTCACTGGTACCTCACTCTAAATCTGATTGAAAAATTGAGAAATTCAATATAAACGAGTTGCTCCTCAAACAGTAAACAAAATGACGCAAGCCACGTTTTCTTCGGTGCTGTCTTGATTTCTTTTCTCAAGATGTTGATTCCTCCAATTAGGTATTGCATTTGTATGGTGCATAAAAGAAAATGAAAAACATATCTATATTTGGTAGCATCTTACAAAACCTAAACAGAAGGAAAGATCTCTACGATCAGCTCTTATATTCTTTATAACGAACATTTATAATACAATCTTCAACAAATCGGTTGGAAGCAAGCCCCTAATAATTTGAATCTGCATTAATATTTCTTGATAAATGTTTGCCCAAGAAAACATATATATCTAATGTTGAGATTATTATTATCGCCTTTGTTAAACACCGCGAGCAAGTGGAAAAAATCATATTCGATATATCTGAGAATTTTCCGCTGAGTGCTAAATTCATCTTTGATATTTTGTGCAACTTCTAACACTCCATGTGTAAATTCTACAGGTCAATTTGCAGGTTCGATTCCTGCATGGGGCTTGTTTGTTAAGTACGGAGATGATTGAGCTAGTAGGGTTAGTAGGATTAGTTGGCCCGCGGATAAATGGAATAATGATATAAACTTTGCTATGGTTACCAGTTTTATTAGAAACTATTTTAAAACTATTTTGTAGGTTCTCCTCTTTGTAATTTTATAATTTTATTTCAAATTTCATAATGAAATAAACGTTTACTTACTACTTACTTACCATAGCGCGTCTAAAAGGCCAAAAATATTTTTTTCCGGTTTTAATGATATATCACTATTGTCAAAGTTTTACGTCAATATCTTTTGTCTATCAAAAGTTACGAGCTGTTAAATCTTGCAATCTGCAATCCTAAAAACGCTTCAACGGTTAAGAATTGATTATTTATTTATTCTGTTGTTTTTATTCTAGCAATAAGTCCGCATGTCTAATATAACTAACGTTGCACGTTGTTAAAAATACTTGCTCCCTGAATTATTTGAAGAGAGAATTTATGTTTTCCCCGTCAATTAATATAACTCACAAAATATCATCAAGTTCCCTAGTCACTATTTGGCAGAACCTAAAGTTACTGTACAGTGTGTCCGTAAATAAGTACCTCTTCAGTTTCATTCTGTTTGCCGTATATGATAGTTTATGCAAAAATCAAAAGTATAGCATTGACGCTATTAATGTTAATCAAAAATAACTTAAAACAAACAAAACAAAAATTGCGACTTATTCTGCCACAATGAAAAACATTAAAATAAGTCATTAGCGAGGTTAAGCAAACCAAAATCTACAACATAAAACGTTGCGCAGCCGTTCTGGAAATTAGCATGGTAAGCAACTTTCAGCAGCACAATCGATTAGAGTCTAAGTTCGGCTGTCGGTACGTCATAGATTTCAGTTTGCTTAACCTCACTATTAAACCTTGAATTACTGTAATTGATTTTTTAAATTTTAACTATCATGACCACAAGAGAAAAGTTAATTTTCTCTATTAACATTTATCCTTAAATCGCGTATTATATATATTTAGAAAGCTTGAAAAATTTGTTATCAAACTGTGTAAAAATCTTTTCTCTAACTGCAATATTTTTAATTTCAGTATTTTGCGCGCCACCCTGTAAACGATAATGTTGTTACATAAAATCACTGATGCTTGAAACAATCATTAGAAATGATAGTACAAACACATTGATTCTTGCATAAATTTTATACAGCAAACAGAATGAATCTGAGGGGGTACTTTTTTACGGACACACTATATAGTAAATGTGTCGCATTTTTTCAAACAATTCAATGTTTGCAGTGTAACAAAATAAAACTCAATCACATTTGAAATATGTACATGACACAAAAGCAAAACAAAACCAACATAACACCAAACAAATGTTAAAATATTCAACACAACACAACACAAAGTAAATTTACTGAATTACAAGTACAATTCATACCACATTTGTTGACACAAATTTTTCTCGTAGTCCTGAAGAAGCGCAGTTTTTAACATAATAGTCAGTGATTATAAAAAATTCACCTGATGACGCCAAAATTCCATGATGTCATTGATCATTTCTATTTACTGAGCACCTATGTTTGATTAATTTACTTTCTTTTTGAACATTAAAGTCTCAAAACTTTGAACAAACAATAGAAATTTTACAGATACCTTTAACCACTGATTACAAAGATATTTGTAATGAGATTTTAATTTTAAGGTTACAATTTTATAAAGAGAGTCAAAATAAACTAAGGGAGTCATTTTTTCCTAGGAAATATTAACTCTAGGGAGTCTTAATTTTCTAGTTTGAAGTAACTGGGGAGTTGATATTTATTAGTTTATTTTAACTGGGGAGTCAATTTAAACCAGTTTATGCTGACTGGGGAGTCATAATTTAGGGGAGTTCAAATTTTCGGTGACACCGGGAAGGTTGGAGTTATTTAGTAGATGCCATATGCTCTAGTCTGTGTTCAAATGCGAATAGGAAGATGATGAACAGATTTCATTTTCTTTTTTTAAGCCCATAAAACTACCGTAATTTCCATTAAGATTTGTAGATATGATATAGTTTTCAGCATGTGAACAAAGCTTATACAGAGCATATGATTAAAAGTAGGTTTTATTCGTATTTATACGAATTTAAACTTTTATAAAAGTTATTCAAAGAACACTTTCAGGTACTATTTTTACTCAGCACGGATGTTTAATCCAGTTGTATCGTTCCAACTACTGAATTTAAATAATGCTGATTTGGAGCGATATTCACATTAAGTAACAATATATAACAATAATAATGATGAATGTAAATCTATTTGCTTATCAACTTTTCACTTTTGCCTTGATCGGTTGCTGCAAGAGACAGATAGGAAAATGCAAATGCACGTGACGCGGTTTATTTTTTGTCAAAAACTAAAATGCAACATGTCCACATATCAGATACCACACATTCTTTGTCTTTCGAAGTTCGGTACTTTCATTCTGATCACCGTTTGTAAACTGCATAATGGGGAGATATACGATCACTTTAAATCGACCAAAATAGAACGTTTGTAATTCCTGCAATTGCTTTTATAGAAACACTTGTACAGTATACGCGGGATGACCCAAAATACCCAAGGGTAAAATTATTCATAAAGCCTAAAGCCTCGATGGTCTTATGGCATGATATTCATACTCTATCGTATGTGAGCAAGGGGTGAACAATCGGATAATGTAGAGTTTAAGCTCGAGTGTAGCTAGGAAATCTAGCCTTCTGGCTTGCGGGCCGACTATACGACACGCGCCCGGCACGTTTCTTCAATCCGGTATAGTGCTACAATACGGGATGCATGTTTATTTCATCAGCCAGAGGGCTAGGTTGAAGCAGTCGGCTCAGATATGAGCAACATCGCTAATTGGCTCTTACTGATGTAATGTTTTTCAGTAAATTTCTAACTCATGCAAAATATCGTGGCGTGATTAATCATAATAAAACTGTGATATATATTGAACTTGATGCAGTTCATGTAAACACGTTAGTCAAAACATTACTCGTGGAACTTTCCTGAAATCATTGAAATTCATAGAAGTTTATGGAGCCAAGTTTATAGATGTTAAGCTGTTAAGAAGCTTTAAGTTTTATTACCTTTACCTCTCACAATTAAAATTTTAAATTTATCCACTTTAGAGTGAATATTCCGTCGTGTCACAGAAAATGTGACTGAAAATCTATCTACATTAAAAGTTTCAATTAGTTCTTGTATTTAAAAATTTTATATCAAACTATGCAGGGATTTCTGTCACTATCTTTTGTACCCAACATATGAGTCTGGCTTGATTCTAATAACATATGAGCCTGGCTTGATTCTAATTATTCGAAACATGACTTACTATGATTTTAATTAATTGATCATCAGAATATTGTTATACCTAATTTGCATTGCTGGATAAATTTTCAAATGTCTTCTTATGCTTCTAATTTTCAGTTAGCTACATACTTAAAAAATCTTATGTAGCAATCGTACTTTCCAGCATTTTTGACACACTGCACGGTGGCCTAAGTTTTTTTTACAAATGTTATGGGAAAATTGTGGAAAAATCATATGAATCATATGAATCTTTCAACTGTTCTAGTGCATCAATTGAAAATACTTTTCATTTCATTCGTTTGATGTAAAAAGGTATCTGTTCCCACCCCTCCCTCTCTTCAGAAAATAACATATTTTAAACAGATGTTTGAATGGGCTTTCCACAAAAAATCTGTTCACCCTATGTTGAGGATATGGACTTACATGAACAATATCAAGACCCCCAGGATGTCCAAAAATTGTACTTCAACCCCCTGGATTTGTCCTTTTTCGCAAAGCATCACCCCTGGACGTCCACAATTTATGACAGTGAGACCCTCTGGACGTCTGATATCCTCAACATAGGGTATACAGTTTTTTTCTGGAAAAGTTCAATGAGAAAAAGTTTTTCTTTCCCAGTAGCAGCTCGCTGTGGCCTTTTCCCCTCCTGTTCATATGATAGAGTCATTACACCCATGGTCTGTTGTACCTTGAAATAATGGCAGTCCTCTGATGATTTCATAATTGAATTAATTTATGCGTAGAAGAGATAACAATAGTGGCTGTTTTCATTGATTCTCTGATTTAAAGAGGCAAATTTAAAGGGACACTACATTTCCTTAGCTCTCTTTTTTTTAAATGTATCACGGCAGCGCATCTAACTTAAGCACATTACTTAAGCCTATCATTACCGCGCTCGATTAAAAGAGAGAAAGAGTTTCGTAAAAAGAAAGATAAGAAAGCTAGGTGTCCTAGTTAGCTCTAGTGAGCCACTTTCAAAAAAGTACGGTATCTGATGCTTGAAATGTCCACTTCATTGGATCGTAATGGTTTTTCTTTGTTATTTCTTTTCTCTGCATATCAGATGCAAATGTAAAAAGCAATTTATGCGTTTTAGATTCATTGTAATTTCTTTATATTTACTGATAGAGTTAACAAAAACAGAATTTTTAGCATGTAAGACAGCTGATTAGTGTGAATTTTGACATATATAGCAAAGCTGAAATGCATGTTTCTTAGATGAAATTACCAGTTTCTATTGCCATTGGGTACAAATGCTTCCTAAGAAGGATGATGAAAATGAAAAACTTGATTTTCATATACTGTCACTATTTCAAAGTTTGTAGAATACCTTCATGAAACATACGTTATGCAATGTTATGGAGCCTCTAATTTGCTAAGTAAAATGACAAAGAATGACTAGAAATGCCGCAAACATTCATACGAATGGATGGAACCTGATCATACAAGATCCACGTAATGTTAGTGTTAACTACAATATACTAGCAATTTCCGAAATTTCAAAAATTTCATATTTTGGTAGTAACATACGTTGCGAATGTATATTTAGGATACAATAGTAACCCAAACGAATCGTAATGGTTTAGGAGTAGTAAGCTAACAAACAGCCAATGTAGCGAGCGATGATGGCCTGTACAATAAATAAGATGTCCTTCTCAGAAATTTTTTTGAAAATGGCTCTTGTGCGGTTATTCAAATTTCAAATTTTTACTTTAAATTTTTGTGTGCCTTTCAACTCGCAAAGGGGTAAAAACGACCCAATCACACTACTTAGCCTTATACTCTTCATTTGTGTTTGTGACAGGGTTAAGATTTTGGGCAAGGCATTTAATTTTTTGTCATTCAAAGTGATGCTTTTGAAATCCTGAAGTCTAAAAAATTTCAGACCGTAATTGCTGCGTAATGAATTTTACAATGTTAATGACTATAAACACACAGAATTGGTTTCAATGGGATAGATTGTTGAAACTCAGTTGGATTAGGATACAAAAACCCAGCTTGAAACAAGATTCAATTGCTTTTTATTTATATTCGATTATCTTCCTGGTTTAATTTAATTCTAACTTTACCAACCTGTTCATAAGATGATATCACTACGTTAATATAACACTCTGATGACTGATTCATAAGTGCAGTATTGTAGAATTACATAAAGGCGAGGCAGAAAATTACGTGACTAAAGTGACATTAAGAAGAGTTTATTGACCAACCACAATTTTCATGATAATTTGAAGCACAAACTCATCTATTCCAATGCACTGAGTATAAGATCCAAATATGGAAAAAATTCAATAGTTACGTTTGGCCTATATTAGTTTGAATTTAATACAGTAAACAGTCAATAATGTAATGATTTTTTTCCAAATTTGGAAATAATATAAAGTATCATGAAATAGGATGAAATGGATTTTTTTTACTGTTTGTATCTCAAAAAATTCAAAAAATACGACATATTTATATTTTCGGATATGTACATAATATTTTGTTTCATCTATGTCTATATCAGAAAATTAAGGATGACACATAGATGAGACATCGAATTTTGATGAGTGAACTGTATTCATTTCTCTTTTCTGGAAAGCCAATAGGCGCGATAACTGCTTTTATGACAGAGAACTACCACTACCAACCAGTTCTTTTGGACACCCCTGGTATCACTTCCCCGGTGGGACACTTTCCCCGGCAGAAAAATGTGCCTAAAATTTGTCCTAGCTCAGAAAACATCGCTAAATTCTGTCCCCGGGCAAATTTTACTGCTTTCTTTAGTTCAAAAGACATACTCAAGTATACTCAAAAAAATGGTTTTAGAATCAGGCATCCCCAGTGATATTTTATCAAAAAAATTGTATCCCCGGTGTAATTTGCATTTTTCCGACATTCCCGGTGAATCGTAAACTTTTTCGCATTACAAAAAAGCGACGGTTGGAATGTTTTTGGAGTTCTTCAGTTTTTGTTTCTTCTTCTCTTTGATTCTTGTCTCTCTTTTGCAACACGTGATTTTATTCTCTAATGAAAAAGTATAAATAGTGTCAATACAGTGTTCATCGCATCCTCTGTTTCATTTTTAGATTTTTGCTTTTGCCGTCAGCCATTGTCTACTCGCGTTCAAAGTCTAACTTGCATCCCCCAAACAATGTGGCTACGTTAACTCCAAATAGGTTTATTAAAAAATTGCTAAGCAAATGGTCACTAACCCTTTGGCTTGACAACATGGTCAAGACCTTGTGGCGAAACCATTCCTTTTGTTTGACCAAAAGTTTTACTTAACATTTCTTATATAATAGCTGCAGCAATCTCAAAGGTTAATTGATTGAAAAAAGAAACAACGTAAAATATCTATTTTAACTGTCTGTTGTATTTTGAGCATGTACTCAATTTTTGAACTATACTAACTGCAAAATCACAAACACTCCCTGCCAATCTCAAAGGTTAATTGATTGAGAAATAGATACAACGTAAAATATCTATTTTAACTGTCTGTTGTATTTTAAGCACGTACTCAGCTTTTGAACTACACTATACCGCAAAATCACAAACACTCCCTGTAGGAGTTATATTTTTGAAAACTTTAGAGAACATTTTTGAATTTAGATATTGTTTATTTTTCAATATTGTTCAGTTTCAAGGAAAATTAACTATAATTGAAGGTCAAAAAAATAATATCTGAAACTTAGTTTCTTTCTAAAAGATCACTACTCTTTTTTTCATTAATTGCACTAATTTTTCAAACCAATGTAACTTTTTGAATAGTTCAAAAAAATCAATAATTTGGTATCGTTGGAAAGATTTTCAAGAGTTTGAACAATTTCAAAACGTTTTAGTTTGAAGAAATAACAATGCGAAGTTGAAGAAAATGAAGAAGAAAAAAAATGAGCTTTTTACTGAAAAGGTAAATGTCGGATTTTTTCATGACAGAAACCTGAAAATTCAGAAACATTCCTTGTAGATGACTACTTTTATTTGTTACGCAATGTCATGTAAATTTTCGTGAGAAAGGGAAAAACAAAAATAGTTAATATCTGGTACAATTTGTAAAGATAAGCATGAAAATCACTGTTTTACGAGGGAACACATTTTTTGTGGACACAAATGTAATAAGTAATATTTCGGATAGCCTTTTTCATGGACCACACTAGGGTTGTAAAAATTTCTTTTGTTTTTGCACTCTTTGAACGTGTTTTTACAAAAATTGAGTTTATAAGGAACCTCCTAATTATGGTGGTAGGCCCATTAAATCTAGAACCTTGAAAAAGGCCCAGAACTCAAATTTTTAGGTATTTCTGAGAAAAGTCCAGTAAATTCTCCTCAAAATGATCAAGATTTCTGCTTTATGAATACTTAATGAGCTTCAATTCGTCAAAATATACCAAAAAACGAGCTTAACGAAAACAAACATTCAGGCCATGGGAAGAATTTTTCCAAACTTTATTTTGTTTCTCCTTACTAACTGAGTCCATGTCTAAGGACTGTATCTCCAAAAATTGGTTCTTGGCACTTCTATTTTCATTTCTGCGCCAGCCATTTTTAAAATCACGAACATAGCCCACTCATTAATTATTCATGAGCCTGTAGAAGGTCCCTGAATCCTTAAATCCAGTAATTATTGGTGCATGTTCTTTAAAGTTTTGTTTGGATTCATATTCTCATTCAAATCGTGCTACTTCTGTTTGAATTTAAAAAGATTACTTTTCCTTTTCCGAAAGTTTATACAAAAAAACGTTAAAGAAGCTTTTGTTCAAACTTATTCAAACATTTTTGC
>JAUBWS010094654.1:0-11257 GCA_032270445.1 Darlingtonia californica | reverse complement strand
CCCGATTTTGGTAATTTTAGACTACTTAACTGTGTGAAATCACAACTTTCACATAGTCTCTATCCGCCCCTGGAATGGCTTAGGCCAGTATAGCTAGATATTTGTTCTAATACTGTTCTATACTTCTTCTTCTAACTAAACGGTATAATTGTATATATATAAAAAACCTGTCATTTACAAAAAAATGACTACGTAAACAAATAGTTGCAATATACCATTATGACAGCTTCATAACATAAGTTGGTATGGCTATATTATTGCCTACACACTGATTTGTTTTGTCAATATTTCGGATATAATTAACACTAATCATTTCGTTTGACGTAAAATCTAACTTATAAGTAAGAAGAAACATTTGTTTTTATTAAAGCACTTTATGATTACTAAAGACATGGTTTGGATCAAAACCGCCTTCTTATGCTTGTCAGTTTGTTGGGTGAATAGACTCACAAGAAAAAGTTGGTATTTATTCTTAAATCAGAGAAATTTTTCAAAACTTCGACCTTATTTGTGAAAGTTTATCAGACCGCGAAATGTTTGTTATACACGTTGCTTTTTTTACAAGAACATGTAACTCCGAGTAAGCCTTCAAACGTTCTTAAATTTTGGATTTTAAGCTAAAAATATTCTTAAATTGTTCTTGGTTATAGCAAAGAAACAGGTTGAAGTCATTGAATTTGCAAATTTTTTAAATAAATTAGCCTTTAAAAACTTCCAAATGTTCTTAATAGGTTTAAAACTTTTTTGCCATTTGAAGCCTTACGTTCTTATATGGTTTGCTCTTACAAAAAAACGTGTATCGGTTTTGTTGGGTATTTCGCAAGAAGAAACTTACACAGAAGCTAGTTTTGAAATTTTTGCGGATTACTGCGTGTAATTATAGTTTTCGCGACAAGGTCAAAAATTTACGAAATCACGAAAGTTTATTTCTTTGTAGAAGCTAATACATAAATAAACTCTTCCAAGAAGTCACGTTTAATACCAGGTTGTTTTTTTGAATGTTTCAATGACTGTTAAATGGCTACAGAAAAAATGGTAATGGCTATTTTCGTTCAGAAAAAAATGATAGAGCTGGTTGAAGTTGGTTCGGTGTTTTGACCCTGGAATGACGAGTATACTTGTGGTTGGCCGTCAGCGTGTTGGAGGTAGAATCGAGAGGGATCATGGGGGGGGGGGGGGGGATACTTGGTGGGCTGTCGCTTCTTGTTTGTAGAGGTGGTCAGTTTGGAGATATAGCTTTGCCATGGTGGATTCAACGCGCGGATTCGAGTTTTCGTTCTGAGCAGTCGGCCTCTTGCTTCAAACCCCGGCCGGGCTTTTGTGATGCTCGACCGAGTGTTTTGAAACACACAAGAGAGAAACATAATTCCGTTCTATCTTATCAAAAATGACCGTCTAAAAAGCAAGCTCAAACTCACTTGTCTGAATTTGCCAAGGTAAAGCATGCGGGAGAATTATCATTACATTTTGTCTTATCTTTATCATAGACAATGCAGTCATTGGATTCCGTCGCCTGCAAGTAACCGAATACGATTTTCGGAAGATCATCATTCACAACTTCGAAATGTTTAAAAACTGGACGAAAGAGATGAACTCCTTAGCTGAATTTCACGCGACTATATCGGGAAGCTTGAACGAAGGAACCTTCTTCTCACGATTTTTCAAGCATGTTGACAACCACTATCTTGGTTCAATTTATCAAGGCTTGGACATTGATATCGAATGTATTATCATGGACATAGAGAAACATCAAAAGCATTGTTTGAACAGCAATAAACCTGGCTTTGTTCGGTACAACAGAGATTCCGCAGGTTGCAGTATCACCCATCCGTATACCAGCAACGAAGAAGTTCAAAATCTGGTTCAAAATGAGGGTTACATCAAACCAAATACCATAAAGAAAGCGTACTTTTTGGTGAACCGTATTGAAAAATACGAGCATGTGATGAACCTACAAAAAATGGTAGTGGCTTATATATACAAAGTGCCACTTGATCATGCCCATATTCATGAACTGAACCATGAAATTACTAAAGCAACAGCTAACATAAATTATAAAGTCAAAATCAACAAACATGACGAGTGGAAGATCGGGATAGATATGGCATTCATCATAAGGTTACTATGGACACCAGAAATAACCAAGACATGGGTGAAGAGAAGTCGAAATTGGACAAGTTTAACACACCAACTTCAAAAAGAACTCCAATACGGTTATGTTATAGCAAAAACATCAAGGGAAGAGAAATACAATAATGAGACAACAGAGCTACGTTATTCTTTTGCCCATTTGGAGAGAAAGATATTTAGCTTACTTACAAAAACTCAAAAACTCACATACATGATCTTTAAATCCATCATCTATAGAGAACTATTGCCCAAGGATTTGGATGATATCATAAGCTCGTATATTGGCAAAACAGTGATGTTATGGACGTGTGAGAGATATCCACCATCGGATGAGTTTTGGGATGACAGTGATCATTCAATTATACGGATTTTGACTTTTCTGTTCAACAAATTGTACAAAGGGTTTAGTGACGAGTACTTGGCGTATTATTTCATACCTCAACTCAATGTAATTGGTAATTTACCAAAGAAGGTTTTGCAAACGACTAAAGAGAGGCTACGTATTATAATAAAGGACGTTGAAGCTGTTATTCCCAAAAATATAGACTACATTGCAGAAATAACTGAAAAAGGGCTGAACTTTATCAACATGCACCAAACCATTTTTGAACGCCTTATAATGAGACAATTTGATAGCCCAGAAGTACTGAGCCTTCTGTCAAAACGATTTGATCTTATTGAACCATTTTTGAGACAGGTTCATTTATCAATGGAATAGCAAAGAGTCAGTATTACATTATCACAAGTTAAAATTACCTAATAAAAATAAAGTATTAAGGCAAAAAAATCATTAACAGCAACGAAATAATAAAAAAACCAAAATTATGATAATAATAAAAAGAGGAAAATACAAACCTTCAAAACCAAACACTAAAACATAATTTTACACCAGCGTTTTTTTTACACTGATTTTCTCGCTGCAAATTTGAAAAGCATACCAATTTGTTAACCAGTTGCGCAACGTTAGTAGTTAGAGCTGTAGTTCTCGGTTTGCTTAACCTCGCTAAAATTTCCAGATTTTTTATGAATTTTTAGTCAGTCTTGACAATCTGAAAGTATTTATATTTTTGGGAGCCGTTGCCGAGGAATTAAGGTGCGATACGCGTAAACCAGAGTCAATAGTTCGACACTCTTGCGAGACTTTTGGTAGTTAAATTTGCCAATTACTGTTAATTGTGCATGGTGCTCTAAGGTGTTTCCCTCATTTCATTGATAACATTTCATAAAGAACTTAAGAGACTATCCTGGGTAAACATATTTGATTGCAGCAATAATAGAAAAGCGGTTGAACTTTGTCAGCAAGCACAAAGTCGTTTTTGAACGCATTCTTATGTGGCACTTTGACAGTCCAGAAGTACTGTGTCTTCTGTTATAAAGATTTGATATTATTGAACCATTTCCGAAACAGGTATGTTTATCAATGGAATAGTGAAGTATTTCCAGCATCCATATGTCTAGTATTCCATTATATTTTTGTGAATTTTCAGCGTTGAGGTGAGCAAAAGGATATGTATATATGTGCTATTTTGTGACAATTATTACTAAGTTAGAAAAATTAAGTTGCAAAAAATGCAGTTTTTGATAGTTTTATCCTTTAATATTTGCAGAATTTGATAATTTTATGGACCATTTGCTGACCTGGGGCCGCTTTTAGTTTTTGCAAGGCTTTTGGCAGTAAATTTTCCGATCACCATTAATTCTGTATGGTGCCTTGAGGTGTTTCCAGGAAGACAGGACCCACATTGATAGAAGTTCATGAAGAACTAAAGAGGCTGTCTTGGGTAAATAATCATATCCACTCATTCATTAATTTTGATTTAACAACAGTTCAGTTTTGTTCCCTAACTACTAGACAAGACTAGATTGATTAATTTGAAACATGGCGGCTGTACCATAAAAAATCTAGACTGGGTCATCCGCAACTATTAAAAACTGATCGATTCCTTGAAAAACTATCAACATAATTACTAGACCACAAATGGATACGCTGCTAGCTTATGCAACCGCAATTTCCACATTAAATCTAGCATATATATTGTAATCAAGCTGAATACTTTTGTTATTTCTAAAGAGCTTTACGTTTATGAAAGATGTTTTGGTTCAAGATTATCTTCTTATGTTTGCTAGTTCGTTGGGTAAATAGACTCACAACAACAAGTTAGTAACTAATTATTCTAATTGGCGAAAATTTAAAGGATTTGGCCTTATTCGCGAACTTTACTTTGTAATTTTTTTCAAAATGCCAATTCATCGAAAATTAATATCATGGACATTGTCTCGCTTTCTACGCAGATAACAGTTAACTTATGTTTATAACGTAATCAAAAAGGTGGAAAGCACAGAATATTTTTGCGATACATTCAATATCAACATGATCTTTACAGCATTGTCCTTTGTTTACCAAAATTGACTTGCGACACCATTTCGACATCTTCATTCCCCCGAACTTCTTGAAATAAATTACATCTTTTCAATATCTTGTGTAAAGAAAAATTGTCAAAATTTCGAGAGATTTTTTTAACACTTTTCAACATTTGTTAAATTTCTAGACAGTGGAAAGCGAGAAACAAGTTAAGTTTGGTATGGAAAGAAAGCATGTCTAAAGTTTATCTAGTGGATATATATCTCTAAATGACAGAATGTAATATCAATTTTGTAGGTTAATTCGCAAGAAGAAACTTCCATGGAAGCTAGTTTCGAGATTTTTGCGGAATAGAGTTTTCGCAATTAGGTCAAAAATTCATGAAGCCAAGAAAGTTTCTTTCTTTAAAGAAGCTGATAAACAAAGAAACTCTCCCAAGAATTTAACACGTTCAATACCAGGTTCTTTTCAAAAATCACAAAAACTGCAACTTGAAAACCTTGCTTTTTTGAAAGTTTCAATGACTGTTAAATGGCTACAGAAAAAAAGAAAAAAGGCTATTCGTTCAGAAGTTATGATAGAGCTGGTTGAAATTGGTTCGGTATTTTGGCCCTGGAATGACGAGTATACTTGTAGTTGGCAGTAAAGGTAGAATTGAAAAGAATCATAGGGAATGAATTACTTTTTGTTTATAATGGTGATCATTTTGAAGATATAGCACTGTCGTGGTATATTCAACACGCAATTTCGAGTTTGCGTTCTAAACAATCGGTCTTTTGTTTCAAACTCCGGCCGAGTGTTTTGAAACACACACGAGAGAAACAATTCCATTCCATCTTATCCAAAATGACCGTCTAAGATAATGTTGATAATTTTGATGACCAAAATAAACCTTACTTCCGGCCGAATACATAAGATGTTCTGGCGAATTTCTAAATTACTTGCGCGGATATTTTGATGTCCAGCCGAATCTTTAAGATACTCGGCCGAACTTTGAAACACTTGGCGGGACGTTTAAAAAGCAAACTCAAACTTGCTTGTCTGAATTTGCCGCGGTAAAGCATGCGGGAGAATTATCAATAAATTTTGTCTTATCTTTATCATAGACAATGCAGTCGTTGGATTCCGTCGTCTGCAAGTAACCGAACACGATTTTCGGAAGATCGTCATTCACAACTTCGAAATGTTAAAAAACTGGACGAAAGGGAAGAACGGCTTGGCTACATTTCACACGACTATATCGGGAAGCTTGAACGAAGGCACCTTCTTCCCGCGATTTTTCAAGTATGTTGACAACCACTTTCTTGGTTCAATTTATCAAGGCTTGGACGTTGATATCGAATGTATCATCTTAGACATAGAGAAACATCAAAAGCATTGTTTGAACAGCAATAAACCTGGTTTTGTTCAGTACAACAGAGAGTCCGCATGTTGCACTATCAACCGGTATCACAACTACGAAAAAATTCAAAATCTGATTAAAAATGAGGGTTTCATCAATCCAAATACCATAAAGAAAGCGTACTTTTTGTTAAACCCTATTGAAAAAATCCAGAACTTGATGAACCTACAAAGATATCTATTAGCTTATATTTATAAAGTCCCACTTGATCAAGCTCACATTCATGAATTGAAACATGAAATTACTAAAGCAACAGCTAAAATAAATTATAAACTCAAAATCGCCGAACATGACGAGTGGAAGATCGGGATAGATGTAGCATTCATCGGGAGGTTATTATGGACACCAGAAATAACAAAGACATGGGTGAAGAGAAGTCGAAATTGGACAAGTTTAACACACCAACTTCAAAAAGAACTCCAATACGGTTATGTCGTAGCAAAAACATCAGAGGAAGAAAAATACAATAATGAGACAACAGAGCTACGTTATTCTTTTGCCCATTTGGAGAGAAAGATATTTAGCTTACTAACGAACACTCAGAAACTCATATACATGGTCTTTAAATCCATCATCTATAGAGAACTATTGACAAAAGATTTGGATGAGATTATAAGCTCTTATATTGGCAAAACAGTGATGCTATGGACGTGTGAGAGATATCCACCATCTGATGAGTTTTGGGATGATAGTGATCATTCAATTATACGGATTTTGAAATTTCTGTTCAATGAATTGTACAAAGGGTTTAGTGACGAGTACTTGGCGTATTATTTCTTACCTGAAATCAATGTAATTGGTAATTTACCAAGGATAGTTTCGCAGACGACTAAGGAGAGGCTACGTATTATAATAAAGGACGTTGAAGATGTTATTCCCAAAGACTACATTGCAGAAATAACAGAAAAAGGACTGAACTTTATCAACATGCACAAAACCATTTTTGAACGTATTGTTATGAGACAATTTGATAGCCCAGAAGTACTGAGTCTTCTGTCAAAACGATTTGATCTTGTTGAACCATTTTTGAGACGGGTTTCTTTATCAATGGGATAGGAAAGAGTCAATATTATCATCAAAATTATCTAATAAAAAGAAAAATTATTAAGACAAAGAAAATAGTAAACAAAAATAATAATAACAAGAGGAACATATAAGCCTTCAAAACCAAACATTAAAACATGAACTTACACCAGCGTGAACCAATTTAGGCTCAAAATTCGGCATTTCCGTTAATTTTTTATGGTTTAACGTTTTAATTGGCAGATTAGCGAGGTTGAGTTGACCAAAATCTCCAACGTAACTCACGCGAAATTAGAGATTTATCAAGGATTAGACGTGGATATGGAGGTCATTTTAATGGATGTACAGCAAAATCAACGGAATTGTTTGAACAGCAATAAACTGGGTTTTGTTTGGTACAACAGAGACTTACAAGGTTGCAACTTCACCCACTCATATTTTCGACATTTAGAAATTCAAAAGATATTTAAAAATGACGACTATTTAAAACCAAATGCCATCAAAAAGGCATACTTTCACGTCAACCATATCGAAAAACAACCGAATCTGATGAAGATACCAAGAATCGCAGCAGCTTACATTTACGAAGTACCACTTGACAAAGTCCAAGTTTACCAAGTCAACAATGAAATTACTAAAGCAACAGCTAATATAAATTATAAACTCAAAATTGCCCACTACACCCAGTGGAAGATTGAGCTAGATATGGCTTTCATCATAAGGTTACTATGGACACCGGAAATAATCAAAACATGGGTGAAGAGATGTCGAAATTGGACAAGTTTAACACATCAAGGTTCTGCAAACGACTAGGGAATGGCTACGTATTATAATTAAGGACGTTGAAGATGTTATTCCCAAAAATACACTGCAAAAAGCATATGATTTTCTCTTTTACCAATACTTACATAGTGTGACCTCCTTCCTTTTTAAGGGTGATACAAAGTTTCAAAATTGGGTTTTTAGGTTTATAGGGGAGTTTTTTAAAAGAAATCTAGTATAAAAGAGGAGGTGAGTATGTAAGTGTATATGTTCTTTTAACAAAAAATTCTTTATAAATATTTTTTCCAATGAAAATCTATACTCTCAAACTGTCAGTCAGGTGTTGATTTTGAATTCATTAACATTAATGTTAATATAATATTGTTTTCATTTTGTTCCCTTCAGAAGAATGTTGCATTGTATTTTGGCCATTGTGTATTAAGTCCGTCCAGTATTTTTCCTTCCATAAAAGGGAGGAATTTGAAAATAGGGATGGAAATAAAATATAAAAGGAGGTGTAAGAAACCTCTGCACACTATGACTATGAAATTGTATCATGTATAACCGTTTCTCAAAGTAATTAAGAGCTTATACTACACTACAAAGAACAAAACATTTCTCTTGCATAAGCCGTTAGACGGGTTAATCTATCAGATAAACCGTTTCGAACTTTTTTCCCCTTTTTTGTGGTTTTATGGCGCTCGTTCTAAACTGAATTGCATACAGGAAGCTACCCTGTACCAGAGTCTTCTCACGGAAGATAACGTAAGTAGACTCTGTAAAAGTTCGCCGGAAAAGTTGTTATGGAGGTTTTGAAATAAGCTCGAGGGTAGAGTGCGTTTCATATAAATTCAATAACGTTTCTGCCGGAAGATTAGTCAAATAGTTAAAAAAAAAAAACATGGTAGAAGGTAAACACAAACATGAACGCAAGAACACTTTACACTTGTTTTTAATAGCACCACACTGAAAAAAATAAAAGTTCCCAAAACACCTCAGATCCTCTTTAGGCCATGTTTAGAACTCATTTCCAGTCTAAAATTGAATCTTAAATTTTCAAACAATTTCTATTAACCCTTAGAACGCGTCAATTTTTTTGAAAATCACCTAAAATTGGGCTCAAATTTTAACAAATTCTTTCAAATTCCCATGCCATTTTTAACTACTGGCTGCTCCAAATTTGAAAGTCTAGTATACCATTTGAAAGAGAATTTAAATAGCTTTCATATGAGTGGGCGATCAAGGAGTTTAAATCAAGTGATCACGAGCTATGACAATGAGACGCAGGGGTCTTAATTGTGCTAATTTTGAACGTGAATATACGTTATTCGCGCTCTAAGGACTAATGTTCTTTGTGTTGTTGTTACATATTTGGGACAGTTGGAAGCTCAATGTTAGTAACTTATGTAGCTAGGCGCTAGTCAAGCTTAACATTTATATTTTTACATTTTCATTGACATGGAGTTTTGTTTTCATGTCATTCACTGAAAAAACGAAAAAGGAAATAAAGCTGGACTGAAAATAATTCAGTTGATTTATTCTCTGTAAAGTATAGTTAGCTAGCTTTAAATTTAAAGAAGCTATTACAAACTATATATTTAACGTTAGTTTTACATTCATTGTTGTTATTAACATGTTTATCAATTTTACTGTACTGCCAACCAACTGGGGTGACTTACTTGCACACTGTAACTATTATAAACATTGGCTTTTTCATTCCAAGCTCACAAATATACCACAAGATGCTTGCTGGTAAAAATATGATAAAATGATATTTTTTGAAATAAAATACTATAAAATTTGATTTACTCTTCTCCTCAGTCAAGCAAGTGATAACGATAGAGGAAAAAGAGGAAAACTGTTTTCTCTAATTTTACATAGATCAAAAAATCTGTGCAAGCAATTCACCACCACAAGACTATGCTCAAAAAGTGCCATAGTAAAGTAGCTCAGTGGACGGTAGCTAAGGACACATAACATATAAAATTCATGTTATATATTTTGATTTTTAAGAATTACAAGGCCCAGCTGATTTGCACTAGAGTAGCTTGACTTGCAATCACTAAAACACAGATCAGGATAGACATAATTTCTATTACTATATACTATTTTGAAAAAGTTTCTGAATGTGCAGATATTGCTGCAAATAGTTTGGGTTCCGTTTTTTGTAGGACACCCGGTAGAGGTAAAATAAACTAGGCCTGAAAAATAACCATATTTCTTATTTATTTCACCAAGTAATCTTAAAAATCTATGTTTCGAATCACAAATAAATCAAGTTACATTTTAAAAAAACCAATAATGAAAAATATAGTCTTTATATATTATACAGCTTTTGAAGTTTTTTCATCAGTGGAGAAAATAGCAACTGTATCATCACCTGGCTTACAACATTGTGACCTGATGCCTGACTTAGGAACATACAAATCTCGGTAAAATGAACAGGGGTCTTTTTTTCATTTTTGGTAAATATTAATTTTTTCTATACATACTTCTTAATAGAATTTTTAGAAAGTGTGCCAAATATAAAATGATTACTAAAATAAGATAACAAAGAATTACTGTGTGTTTTTAAAATGATATACATAGTTTATTGTCTGGGTATTTATTTACTCACAAATTTTGAGTTGTATATATAAATACGCCAAAAAATATGTCAGAGAAAAAGATTTCCACATATACATTAACTTTGCTAATTGAATTTAGCATGAAAACCATATAATTTTTAAAAAATCTTATAAAATTGTCAAAAGGATTTCTGATAATCCATCATCACTCACTAGAGTAGATTAAATTCTTTGCCATTTTTTGCTCTTAACTGGAAAATTTCAATGTTTTTGCTCTTTCTTGGATCTTTGGCCAAGTGAATCCCTATATATAATTTGAACATCAGAGTTTAAAAAGTAATAAACAAAAATTAAGATTAATATGCTTTTGGATGTTGAAAGACAGGTGATTTGATAGTAGTAGCTACAATGAATTTGTAGATGCTGAACGCATATTAAAGTTGTAGGAGGATGACTCAGTGCCAGACAGACATACATAGCAGTGGCAAAAATTTCAGCTTAAATGTGTGTGCATGCCGGTTTTTGGCATGCTAAATTGTTTCTAAGCCCTCTATTCACCATTGGTTTTATAAAAAAATCTAGGGGTTGTTATCCTTTTCTTGTGTACAAATATTACGCCCCCCCCCCCCTAGGTTTATTTTTGATTGATTAAAGATATTATGCTAATTTGTGGTAAAGAATATACTTATCATGTCTAGTTTAACAAATCTAAAAAAATCTGATCTACCATTTCTACCATCTTCACGACGTCACATTTTTTAAGTTGGAAAAAATACTATTTAATGTCATAATTGCATAGGACCTATATTATTTTAAAAATAGAAATTAATCCCTATGGCCCATGTCTATTTTTAAACATGTAAAATTAAATTTGGTTCGCTGAAAAATTTAGCCAAGACCATACATTACCTAAATTTTTCTAAAAAAATCAGTAGCTTTTGGGGGGGGGGGGGGGGGGGGGGGGGGGGGGGGGGGGGGGGGGGGGGGGGGGGGGGGGGGGGGGGGGGGGGG
>JAUBWS010094643.1:0-11260 GCA_032270445.1 Darlingtonia californica | reverse complement strand
ACGAGAGTCCGTCCGAGCGAGCAGCGCGAGCGATATAAAAAAAAAGCGAAGTCAAGAGGCCCTGGGAACGAGGTTGATAATTCTCTTTATTCTCATAATTCTCTTTATTCTCAATCAACCAGTATAACAGACCAATGCTTTGATTCTACAAAAAAAACAATGCATTCATTATGATCATCCTAAGTGAACTTTTGTCAAACATTATCATCTCATTGACGCTTGAAGAGTATTTGTTACCTTTACAGCGTTAATGTAATAATGTTAGACAAAAATCAACACGTACCAGCTTTACCATCAGGTTGAAATCGTCACACATTTGAAAATCATGCTTTACTAAAATCAAAGTAAAAGTCAAACAATTATGAAAACCTTTTGATTAGGTATTTTTGTTTTTTTCTTAACCCTTTCATTCCGCGTGTACCGCACTACAAACCGGGCGGTTGTAGGGAGACGGAGCCCCCTGCCGTGTCCCCACGTGAGGGTGAAAAGTTTGAACATAAAAATGAAAGAGAAGACTTTTATTTCTCCTACAAACCTAGTTTCACTCAAGTTTGGACATGGACAAGTTTATTTTTCTTTTGGTTTTCTTAGGAGTAAAAGGGGTTAATTTTGTTGTTCCAAGGATAGGGAGGAGCGGATGGGATAGGAGGAGCGGATCTCATATTGATAAAACAAAACTGTGGATTTTTCCTTTTTTTTTTATTACAATTTCATAAATGTTTAATTACAAAGATTGGAAAAATTAAAAGGACTTCTCCAACGAGACAAAAACTCATGGGGTTATTTTGCATTAACAAGCGATAGGGTTTTTTATTAGTTCTTCCTGATTGAACGATTTCTTTTTTCTTTTTACTAAATTTCTCGACTTTGATAAAGAATGTGGTTTTTATAAATATTTAAAAGATCTTATAACTACATATTTGTTTAACCAGTTACGTATTGATGAGATATCAAGATTTTAGTATCTGATTTGAAATTGTATCCGAGTGACAATATCATGATGCTGAATTACTGTTTTTCGGCATCATTTAATTGATCTCAACCCATTTGAAAAGTTTTAAGGTAATATTTACTACCTTTTCTTGAATTTTATAATCATATGAAATTTCGAGATGAGACAATCAATAATCTTTACATCTCCCTAACATCTCCATCTTGAAACTCAATCAACCCTTGATCTATTTAACCACACCCATAGTCTTGAATAACTATCAAAGCTAAGGACACTAAATGATCAGAACTTGACGAGTAACCTCGTCATTGGCAGTGAACGTGTTAAATCCTTAACATACAAATTTAAATCTACGATATTTACTGCTAAGAAGATGATACAACACCTGACAATACTGTAGCCAATCTTCGGTAATTTCCATTTTCATTTTAAATGGGCAGAGTTATGAAATGGCAGGAATTAATGTGGAATGAAAATAGCGCGTTTTGGAAAAATGTAAACAATTTTTAAAACAACAAAGTAGACTTGATCATATGATAAATATTGTAAATGTTTAAACATCATATTATTATATGGACATACTACTGGTTATCTCTTTGCGGCTCAGTTTGAATAAAAAAAATACAGACAAACAGTTAAACTCCATGTAGGTGGATATTATATGAACAATAGACTCGCAATAATGCATCTTGCTATTTCACTCTGTGTCGCAGTAATTCACAATAATTATGTAAAAAAATTTGCCATATATATACTTATAGTTACATAAGTGAACAGTTGCTGTGCTTTCGGTGAAAAAAGCCGAAATATCAGCCATAGATAGGAAGGTCAGACTTTAATAAGATCTTCTTTGTCCATGCAAGAGTACGATGATTTAAATGATACAACTAAAAGTTTTATTTGGGTTTATTCAGGAATGCAGAATCACTGCTTGATAATTATTCTTCAATCAGTTGGTTTTCGTTGCTTATAGATTGTTGGATGTTCATTTGGACGACAGCAA
Organism: Darlingtonia californica; assembly: GCA_032270445.1. Taxonomy (NCBI): domain Eukaryota; kingdom Viridiplantae; phylum Streptophyta; class Magnoliopsida; order Ericales; family Sarraceniaceae; genus Darlingtonia; species Darlingtonia californica. Next base: position 9,305 of record JAUBWS010094643.1, on the reverse strand, counting down.
ATCATGATGGCAAATGATGAACCAGTCAAAGATCAATTAATTCTTGAGAACGGGGGAGCAGGTAACAAATGTTTACTACTGTCATTTTAACCTTTGATCTCAAAGTTTCTTGTATATTGACACCTCTGCTAAGCTCAAAAATGTTTCCAGAAAATTAGGATTCTCGTTTGCGTTAACTCTTTAACACTCAAGACGAAGTGGCCATGTTCAGTTAATTGTGTTGGAAATGATCCTGATTCCCTGGGATCTATCTACGACGCATGCACTAGAGAGCGCTATCCGGACACCAACAAATTATGTCCAAAGGCAATATGAAAATCTTGAAATCTTTCCGGCAATTAATTCTAAGAACTTCAAAAAAGACATGACACCTCGTTTCTAGGAAGGCAGGACTCTCACTCAGAAAAGTTTACAAATAACTCAAGGCACTATCCTGGATGAATAATCAAATCATTCTTTCATCCATTCATCCATTCAGTCATTCATGAAAAAGGGAATCTAAAACAGTATTAACCTTTCATAACCTCAATCCTCAAAGTTTTATTCACTCAAAATTTACTTGTGGTTTAGATTTTGACTATAGTTCTCTATAATTGGTTAACGACCCCCTACGTGGCAGAAGATTAAACCCAGTGCTGTATCTAGTGTCGCGTATGCCGATTTTAAACGATTAATTACACAGTATTAGGCAACAAATGATATTATTGTTTGATATATTTTGATAGAAGCATCATTAAGCTATGAAGGATAACGAGATTAAATGTTAATAAATCATACTTTCAATTTATTGGGAAAGAAATACCCTCTCTCCATTACAGTATAACCATAAATAGATTGTATGATCGTTCAATGGAAAGCATGAAAATCTGAACTAATAAAAAACATTCATTCATCAGAAGTAACCTTGTATGTAATAACCTTTAAAATACCTCCAAGTTTCGATCAAGTGCAGAATTGGGATATTATTTCACTGGTCCTTTACAATACAGGAAGCAGAAAACACGCATTTCGTTATTCATTATCGAAGTTCTAAAATTATTTAAAATTTTTACACATTAATCATTTTAAATGTTTTAAGAAATAGTCACTCTAATTAAGAATTGCACTATTTATGCTGTAAGCTAAAGTCTATTTCAAAGTCGTTGGAACTAAAATTTAAAAAACTTTAAAACTATGAAACTACTAAATTTTAAGATTTAAATATTCTTTTTGCTTTTGAAAGATACAGTGGAGTGAAACATCGTCATCCTACATGAAAATGTTCCAAAAAAGAAGAAATAAAAAATAAAAAAAATCGAAGCTGAAAAATGTGCTTTTTCTTGAAGCAACAAAAATGTTTCATATTTTGATGATAGAAACCTGCATTTTTTTGCAATTTTAAATGTCAAGAAATTAATTAAAAATCTTTCTTCAATGCAGATTTATGAGCAAACGTTTAGAAGACATCTTCACCAAAAAAAGAGCAATAAATGATGATAATAACCTTGATTTTTTTATCATAACTTTTGATCAAAAACTACTTTTAAAAGAATTTTCAATATGTTTAAGATCGCAAAAAATTTCCAATTATTATTAGTAATTAATAAGCTATAAACTTTCGAAATTCGGACCCAGAAATTTTGAAATGAACTTTGAATTTTCAACTTTCCTACTGACTCTTTAGAATTTTACGCTTTCACTATAGATGCTTTGAAATATGAATATATTGTATTGTATCTATAGCAACTATTTTATGTATATATAAGGTTTGTCTACGAGATTTTTAACTTCATTTTATGCACTGATGACGAGCTGAGAGGCTCGAAAAGCTTATGTAAATATGTTTTTATGATAAATAAACGTTGTTTTAAAATATTAAATATAAATATGTTAATTGCACTTCATTTGTATGAGGAGATCCTACTAAAAAGTGTTTTGGTGATGGTCATCGTCATCCTTGCCGTCGCTAAAGGCGACTCGCTGCAAACGGATCAAAGTCGAGTTCGCATCCAGTGAAATAGCCTATCATTGTTAAGGATAATCTCATAAGGATCCCATTAGGTGTAAGAAGTTCATTGATATCATGTGACTATTTACTCAGGATTTACTTCAGCTCTTGAATAACTGATATCAACGAGGGACCTGCCTTTCTGGAAACAGCGCAGGGTAATATGAAGAAATAAAACTTGAAATACACTACCACAAACTTCGCAAGGGATCTAAACCCGGAACCCCCATTCAGACAACCAGCACCTTTACCACTCGTCCACGGCTCCACGATCGAACATAAAATTCGAGGGTCCGTCCTAGATAAAATATAAACCTATTGAAAACAAACCCTGTGACTTGGACTTTACTAAAATATTTCACATCTTTTAGATTCAACAGAAGAGAAGAGGGAGACAATGAAAATCGACAAAAAACTGAACGAATATGTTGATGGTTTTACTGTTCATGGATTGACAAAGGTGTTCAAAGCTCAAAAACAAGAAGCCTTTGTATGGACCTTATTCATTCTCATTGGGTTGCTCTTTGCTGGTGTTGTGACTGGAAGATTGGTGTTTAAATATTACAGATATGAAACCTACACCGAAGTCAAAGCAGTGGTCACCGATAAAAATACTTTGCCAAGTATATCAATCTGTGATTTTGATAAGCTTAGAATGGCCTATTTCAGCTATTGTGGATCAAGGGTTCCAATACTAATGAAAACGAAAAACAACATGTCAAATTCACGTTGTCCGGTCCCAAAACCTGCTGTTCGAAATATCAGTACTGGCCCTAACTCTTGGGCCAACGGTATATTCGAAGTCTATAATTGTTTACTATGGAATGGTAATCCTGGAAGTTGCAAATCGGGAAAGTATCTGAAAAGCAGTATGGACGATTCTTGCTTCACCTGGAACTATGATGGTTCTTTGTTTGATCTGTATGGTCATCTTGAGTTAGATTTCGTATATCATTCAAATGAAGAAGGAAGGAAACCAAACATTATTGTTACCTCACATGACCATCACATCTCTGAGATTGATTTTACCACAAAACTGAACGTCAGTCCAAATAAAACGTACGAGTTCATCATAGGAAAAACTTACCACAAACGTTTGCCAAAGCCTTACTCTCAATGCACATTAGAAGGTTCTGATTTGGATATATTCCCTGGAGAATACAGTCGTCGCACGTGCATTGAGACGTATAAAATGATGGAAGCTTACAAAAAGTGTGGAGATATTTTTGATTACTTCAAAGGTTTCTTATCCGAAGATTTCAAAAAGCAATATGAGAAGACAGGTTCCATTGGTAAGATAAGCGAATGCATCGCTAAAGCAGTTGAAGTTGAGCCACCCAAAGATGCATGCCCTTTCCCTTGTCACGAATTAAGCTTAACAATTAACTCCCATATATTTGACGGTGAATCTATGGGTAGAAGGAAAAGAGACGGCCATGAGTTTGTCTACCATCTTGACTTACAACTGCAGAACGTTGATACATATCTGGTAATGAAGGAACAACCTTTGTATTCTGCAGAACAGATGAGCGCCGAGATTGGAGGATTTCTCGGATTAGTTTTAGGAGCATCTATTTTATCCTTCATTGAACTTTTTGCTTTCGGTATATTATATTTGCGAAAAAAATTAACTTAATAAAGCCCTCTCTTCATGGAACTGGTACCGCCAAAGATTTTGATGCAGCATTTAAGAAGAAGGAGCTTGATTTTATTTGTTTTTTACATCGGGACATATTACAAGTATTTTTATACAGGCTATGTATTGTCTATGCTATTGTTATATTTGCAATAGCAAAAATTCTCTAAATGTTTATTTTGTTAAACAGAGGCTCATACCTGGTTGTAGATAGACTCATACGTGAGTGTAGATAGGTCCATACCTGGTTGTACATAGACTCATACGTGAGTGTAGATAGGCTCATGAGCTCATGTTCAAGTGTAACTAGATGTAGTTTGGTACACCTCTTGATACTTCCCAAGGAATAATTAATTTTATAAACCTTGCTGACCTCTTCTTCTAAATTCTTCTAAATTCACTAAACATTGAAAGTAAATCTCTAATTGAAACGCTATGTCCTCGATTGTCCCGTGCACCATCGTATGGTACCGGAATGTCGTATCTCGCGAGCACACAGTGACTACTGGAGTGATTGAGTGCAAAATCCAACACTGGTCCCACATGGACTGGATAGCTCAGTAGTAGAGCAGTTGCACTAGTAATGCATAAGTCGTGAGTTCGAATCTCACTTTAGTCCTCAGTTTTCTGAAAGGAAACCTGAGGGTTGTTTACTTAGCGTAAGGTACTCTTACAGCGTTAATGTTGACTAAGATTGAAAAAAACATTCTGACGTGAAGTATTTAAATGATAAATTTAGGTGTTTTAAGACTTGATTGTGATACTGTAAAAAACTGCAAAAGGTTACAGAAGTAAAAGATTGGACCTTGGAGTGAACTATGCATCCATTTTATTTTTTCAAAGTCAGAACACATAGCTGTTTCAATTTATAACGTTCACTGTAAATATGCATTTTATTCAGTATTTTGTAATATCATGCGATTAATAAAATAAAATTCTTTAAAAATTGATTCTTTATTTTTTGTAATTTATCCCACATTGTGAAAAAAATGGGTTCACAATAAATTACTTCTTTTATTTTTAATCATAAAACTTACTTACTTAGGCGCCTTAAATTATCCCAAAAACCTTTTTCGGTAAATTAGGATTAACATGTTATGACTGTTATTTATCTTTTCAATATCCTTTAGAAAATACTTCTTAAATAAAATATTGCGATTTTTTCGTAGGAATAATTTTCAAATTCTTTCTCTACTGTTTCGTATTTTATATACAATATATTATTATATATATCATACATACATATTCATTGTTTTAAAAAAAAGTTTAAGATTCGCTGAATTTTCAGTCAAATAGGTTAAGGTTCTCACCTTGGGTTCAATAATTGAGCATAATGAAGCAAATAACCATGATAAAAATTTGAAATTTTGTGAATATTTTCCAAATAAGTCAAAAGGTTTCAAGTTCGTAGAATATTTCGTTTTGGAGATTTTTTTCCTGGAAAAAGACCACGGGCCTACTAGCCCCCTGCCAAGTACAGGTAGGGTTAAATATCGGATACAGATAAAGAACCGATCAAAATTCTCTTAGTGACAAACATCGAACAAATTCGTACATCTTATAATGGGGGGCTGTATTGCCAGGTAATTCTTTTCATTGACTGAAAATTTATTTTGCATTGTATGAATCTGTTTACAAACTAATTCGATGAGTATAACAAATAATTTGAGACCCAAGTACTAAATCATTTTATATGTTGTAACGAGGTTCCGTTGATTGGGATTACGGGCGTCAATAGATGAACTTTGACCCCTCACTGGTTACTTGTTTTATGTCACGGTCAGTGATTCAACATTCAAAAAAAAGAATATTGGATATTTTTTATTGTAATACATAGAAATTCCACATCCAAAGATGTTAGATAAAATGTTTGATCTGTTTATCGCGTGCACTTGCTTTTTTATCCCAAAAAACAAGGTTTTATATCTTCGTATAGAAACAAGTGCCTGTTTCCATTTTGAGGTTTTCTCTTTCTTCTTAAATGAATCACATTAAGGGAGAATACATGAAAAGAATTTTGATTACAACTGGCCATATAAATTTTAAAGTATTTAATAAGTGTAGAGTAGTCACGTCATCTATCTTCAAAGAGAGAGGGAGAGAAAGAAGCTACTGAAGATTGGAAAATGTTCACAAGATTTGTTGGAAGATAATTTGATTCGCGGCAAGCTAATTGGTTCCAATTCTTTTCAAGGCTTATATACACATAATATCCTTTTGAGCCAATTTATCAATTACAAGAAATCTACTTGACAATCTCCATAGCAACAATAATCATACAAATGAACATAGATTTTAATCAAAATATTTTGGAATTTAAAATGATCCACTTCCGAGATAATTGACTTTATTCCTCAATGCAAAGAAACCTATAAGTTTCAAAGAACCCTTTTAGGGGAGATCAGAATCAATCAGAGAGAAACAGATTTGAAGGTTCCTTTTTTGGTTGTCACAAATGTTCAAAAAGAAGATGGCGAGTGAGGAGACGAAAGCAAATGGCAAATTTTTGTTGGAGAACGATAATAAAAGTAAGAAAGACTGCTGTTGTGAATAGTATAGTCCTCTTAGAAGAATTTCAAACGTTTTGATATGAATCTTCCATAGCATCAAATTTCTATAGGAATCACTTGTCAATAGAAAACGACCAATACCATAATGCGCCTTAAAACCAGTACCATATTTGGTATAGATTTGACTCTAACCCTTAAAGTGCGGATCCCGTATATATACGGGACAAAGTACCCAAAATACCGCTGTGTCTTCAAGTTCCCATAACTCCTAAACCAGTGCAAATCGCCTCATTCAACACCACACCTTATTTTTCTGAAAGTAGGCAGAAAGAGCTTTCTTTTAATACCAAAGTTTACTACATTCGGTTATTCCATCGTCGAGAAATTCAGCTTGAAAATTTCAAAAGTGTTGTGAAGTTCTCTGTCGATTTTTTAGCATTTTGGAAAAATGGTCCTCACCAAAAGGGCTAAGATAACAACATCAGGAGGAGTCTTATTACGATTATTATACCATCGACAGTTCTAACTTTAGACTACTTCATATTTTTCCCCGGTGACCGCTAGTCCGTACTTATCAACGTAAAGCCACTAGATTCGTACCATTCCCACTCACTCACTCACTCTTTGCAAAAATTAACGAATCTAGCAAAGAAACTTTTCATTCATTATAAATGATTTTGTTATGTTTTTAGAAGAAGGAGATGCCAAGAAACGTACTCAGTTTTCATCACGAATGAACGATTATGTTGATACTTTTACCATACATGGTTTAACAAGGGTGTTCAAAACCCAACGTAAAGAAGCATTCATGTGGATGTTCTTCATCCTCACTGGTGTCCTGTTCGCTGCTGTTGTCATTGGCCGATTGGTGAGCAAGTATTATAGCTATGAAACATACACAGACGTGAAGAGAATCATCCCTGATAAGAATTATGTACCAAGTTTGTCGATCTGTGAATTAAATGCCTTACAACAACAGTTCTTTTTGTATTGTGGAAAACGGATAAGAGCAAAAGACATCAACCTGGATTCGTATTGCGATCGTTCTAAAATGGTAAAGAAAGAAAAAATGAAGGTAGTGAAGAAGGCTAATCCATGGATGAATAATATGTTTGAAGTTGAGTATTGCGCATCCTGGGGTCATATTTCTAATTGTAATTCAGAAAAGTTCTTAACACCTCGAATGAATGGTGCTTGTTTTACATGGAACTACAATGGCAAATTCTATGACACCTATTACGGACATTTGGAATTGAAGTTCAAATATCATGGGAAGAATCCAAATCCCACAATTGTCCTTATTCCACATGATTCCGAAATCACAGAAGTTGATCTAACCAAAAAAATGACATTGGATCCAAACAAGAAATATGAGATCACTCTTGGGAAAACATTACTCCTCCGTAAGCCACATCCATATTCCGGATGTACAGTGCAAGCTGGCTCGGAACTTGACATATTCCCTGGGGCATACAGTCGTCGCACGTGCATGGAAACGTACAAAATGATGGAAGCTTACAAGAAATGTGGAGATATTTTTGATTACTTCAAAAGTTTTTTATCCGAAGATGCCATAAGAGAATACCAAAAGAATAAAACAATTGGAGAGATGACAAAATGCATCATGAACAACATCGACATTAAGACACCAAAAGATCTTTGTCCATTCCCATGTAAAGAATTGAGTATCAGTGTCAGCTCAAGCACATACAGTACTCCCGCTAATGACAGCAATCCATGGCAATTTGATGTTGAATTGCAGCTGGACAATGTAGATTCTTATACAGTGATGGAGGAGCAACCGTTGTATTCGCTTGAACAAATGAGTGCTGAAGTTGGAGGTTTCTTAGGGTTGGTTGTTGGAGCATCTTTGTTGTCGTTCATAGAGTTGATCATTTTCGCCATATTGTTTATCCTAAAGAAATATTATGAAATAAAATCAAAATGAGAAGCAAAAGTTTTATTGATACTCAACAAAGAAAAGTCCTTTAAAGACGGTTTTATCCAGTCGAGTCATGTCGAGTATATATTGTTTTGTAACGTTTTTGGTTTTGTTCATATCGATTTTATTCCATTGATATATAGATTCAATAGTTCAACGTTAATGTTGGTAGTGAGTTTTATCTTTCTTTGTATTTGTTATGATTGATGTGCTTCATACTTATTATGACAAAGATTTTTGAATATAGCAAATATAAAATTGTTAACCGAATTTTGTCTTTCAATAGTGGTCGCTGGAAGAAGTCTGGTGGGAAATCAAACTTTTCGTACCGGTGCGGCGGTTTGGTACAGGCTACGTTGAATTATGTTATTGGGGAGAAAATCGCGAATTTCTTGTGATCAGCAGAGCTTAAATAGCTAGTTAGCAACAGGGGTCGCGGAACAAATTTTTTTAGGGGGGCTGGAAGTCGAGGCAAGATAATTGTTTTTAATTATTGTTAATTTAAAAGGACCATAATTGAAAAAAATATTAGGGGGGCTAGCCGCAGCCCCTGAGCAAATACGCAAAAAAGACACTCACTATAAAAGTTAAAATTTATCAAAATGATTTTCGTCCTTTTATTACCACACAAGAGTGTTGTTCAATTAAAAAATACAGTGTGCATCAAAATGTTGCAAACTCAAAATCTAAACTCCAATATTCAATTAGTATCGGATATTTTCTACAAATTTTTCTACCAGCAGAAAGCTCTTTGAAAGAACTTTAAAATGCTACACTTTTCTTGAAAATTGAAATAGTGTAACAGAAGTTTTATAGAGCAAAATGTTCTTCAAAATTCTCGTAAAAACTGTAATGGTCGAATAAGAAGACTTTAAAGGAATTTTTTGAAACAAATAACGATCATCATTATTACAATTATTGTTTCAGTTGGTCAGTGTACTCTGTTATAAAATTTTTTTATCAATCAGCGCTGCCCACATTTAAACAATACGGCAAATGTTATTGAAAGTTGATTTTATTGGCCATTAAAAATTCTATAACATTTTTGAAGCACATTTTTTTTGATACCTCCCCCTCTACAGTGTGTCATGAAAAAAGCGGAACCCATACTTTAAGCAACTATATATTATAAAGTTTATAGCTAAAATATGCAATTTTTATACCAGAAAGAAGAAAATTTTATGCTCTTTTCAAATATATCATTCTTAACTTTATATAAAAAATATTTGG
>JAUBWS010094631.1:8393-24665 GCA_032270445.1 Darlingtonia californica | reverse complement strand
ACTGTCCGATTTACATCAGATATTCGGACATTACCACGATAGGGTTCCAACTCCAAACGAAACGATTCATCTTCCTCATACATCTTATCATCGATAATTTCAACCTGGAAAAGATTAAAGATTATTTCTATTAGCACTATAACTACATTTATGTTCTAGACGAAAGGTTGACTATAAACAATTAACTTGCGGCTTGCGGTTATAATCATAATCATGTCTAGAGGGCGTATGCCAAATATTACCATCATTAACGCTGTAGGAATACCAACGCTATGTAATCAATTATTTAGACCATGTTCACACTATATTTGATAGCTTTGCCAGCATGAAAATCTATCCAATACAATATGAACATGTTCTCAATAGACCTTTTCCGAAAACTGAGACCTCGTTTCTACTGAGGGTTTATTACTTAGTGTTGAATACTCGTATAGTGTTAATGTTTCGGTTTACGTTTTAAAAGTACCTGAGATATTTTTTTTCTTTCTTATAAAAATGTATAAGTGTTTATTCCCAAAACCTTTTTTAATTACGTTTTTTCTGTCATGAATTTCGTTCTTATTTTTCGGCACCGTACTTTTTAGTATATATAAAAATCAATCACACTGAAAGCACCGACTGCGAAAAAGGTGCCTAGGTATGGTTTTTTTTGTAACATTTTAAAAAATAGGTTGGAAATTTACATATACAGTGGAATCTCTATAAAGCGGACATCATCGGTGCAAAAAAATGTGTCCGCTTTAGAGAGATGTTCGCTTTACAGAGATATTTTCTAAGAGAGCTTGATTGTAACCATTCGTTGACCTACTGTCATATGGAGGTGTCCGCCTTATAGCGTGTCCGCTTTATAGAGATTCCACTGTACATTTGTAAAATACATTATAAAAATTACAGAAAAACCTTTTCTTACCTCACAATTCTTAGTCCTTTCACTCTTCTTGAATTTCACGACAGAGAAACGATTCCTTGGACGTTCTTTAAAATCTTGAACAACCTTTGCACTACCTTGTCTCGTGTAACAGATCACGAAAACTTCTTGCGAAACATCTCCATCTCTTATCAACGGGACTATGAATTTTCCTTTGTTCTCGTCTACTTCATATTTAGCATTTTCAAAACCAACTTTTGGAGCTGCAAAATAATGTAAAATTACATATCTAGATCAATATTCAGGGGTGGCTCAGCAGAGAGGAGGTTATATTTGGAATACCACACAAATCTCCCTGTTCCACCTTCAAAAATTTCTTTCCAGTGATGATTATTTTTTTTCTCTTAGAAGATGAGAATGATTTACCCTTTCATTACAATTCACCCGTAGGATGGGTCGTGAAAATACAGATGTACAAAGACCTTTATCTCAACAACAAAGCATTTTTAGCCCTTTGGATTCAGTTTTTCAATGGCAAGGAAAATAATATCCTGTTCCGCTAAGGAGTATGGTGCACAGGCTAGACTACAGATAATTTAAAAAGATAGTTAAAAGGGAAATGTTTTAAAATAGATATAAATATTGTACTCACAATCATTTTCAGAATCTTGAATGGTGACTTTTGCTTTCGCATGGGTAGTTGACAATCTTCCATTTTGTGGATTTCGAAGCTCTACGGTAAAGCTTTCTTCACCCTCCATCCGCGGGCGATATTGATCGTCATAAATTTGGAGTTCAACATGGAGCGATGTTACACCGACACCAAATTCCAAGGTTTTGAATATAGACTTGTAATCAACATTTGCTGCAAATATAGTAAATTAATTTGTTCAATGTTCAATGCATTGTTACATCAACGATTTTTATCTCCTAGAGAAGATTTTTTTTCATTAAGTTCTTGAGTATAAATTTACGAATAACAGTTGGGTGATAGATATGAGAGATATAGCCTTTAAAAGCCAAGGTCATCTTGTTAGTTCCAGTTCAACCAAGGTAATACTGGTCGCTTGTTAATGGTATCAACTGTGAAAGCTTCACAAGTAAGGATAGTAATATCACTAAGTTCCGTTAACTACTTAATTTTCGATTTCAAACTTAATTGTCACTGAATTTTAAAATCTTTAACCGTCCTGGATGAGTAATCTCCAGTCTTGAAATTCCATCTGATAGACTAAGTAAAGGTTTGAGCAAACAAAACCACTTCTTCCAACATGTGTGGGAAGTGAAGTTTTTGTATTTATACAATGCGCGTACTTTCAAATTATAAAACACTGCCGAACAGACATCAAATATTGAATTTGATTGCTCTGGCCTCAATAAGCACAATACATCATCATTAATGAAGACCTACCTTTCGCAGACACAGGCAACAGTTCTTTTGTCATGATCTGTACGTATGATTTGAAACTTCTATCAAGACCAGTTCTTTTCACAATCAATTTGATAAACCCAACGTCTTCTGAGACAATGTATGTACTATTCTCCAGAGAAAACTCCAGTTCTGTTGAAAAATAATTTGCAAAGGATTTAATATTCAAGCAAAATGTATGTTAACAATGATATGATATGATATGTTAACAAAAACACAGTTTCATTTATAACTTAAACGCAGATAAAATCAATTAAAAATATTTAAACCTAAATATCATCTGATTCGCACCAATATTTACGCAACCTTTTCAGGTATTTGGAAAAATCTCAGGAATACTTGTTCAGCGAAATTGTTATTATCTAGTTAACTATCTATTTGAACGCCAACCAAAAACATATAGACCGCTCTAACAGCGTTTCAAGTCGAATTGAAGCTTTTAACACGATCCCAGACATGGGAGTCACGAGAAGACAAAGGTAAATATTAGAAGAGACGAGGAAGACATTTTTTTCAAAACATACCATCTTTAGGGTCATTTTTTATGGTAACACTAGCAGTTGATTTTTCTTTGTTAATTTTCCCGCCAAATGCTGGTCGTAGATGCACTTTAAAAGTTTCGTCGATTTCAAATGTTGTGTCATCAATGACTCGAATTTCACACATTTTTGATCTCTCCCCCTGATGAAGATAGAGAAAAATTACTTGCTGAAATTTTTTCTACAGGTTTTCCTATCATATTGCTAGAAAACTGTCAGCTGATGAAAAGTTTTACCCATATTAGTTACAGTCTTGGGTTCAAAATAAAAAGGGGAATAAACTAAGTTATGGATTGCGAAAGCTATTCAATATACCTCATCGGCCAAAGAACGTCGGACCTACCAGTGAGCATTTCGATTGCAAGGTGTCCGCTCTATCAACTGAGATATCCGACCCAATCAAAAATAAAACATGTCGGCGGAAAAAAAGTCTCATAAATTTCAGTAATACCTCAAGAAATTCAACAATACTTGGTGCTTCTTCGTAGAATCTTGAAATATAATCATGATATGATGTTACCGCATAACCAGAAGTTCCACGAGCAGTACCTATTGAAATAACAACATGTATAAGAAGAAGTAGTGTCCTTTGTAGCTGGCTGTTCAGAAGGATATGGTTGGTTGACGACTGACGAGGTTTGTCTACACTGTAGCATTTTATTATACAAGTAGAAACTACGATCATCAATTCACGTTCGGAAGCTTTGGAAGTACCTCATGTTCTTTATAAGCAAACCCATCCAGAGATATATAGGGGGAAGAATCGTAAAAAACTCATATGGAGAAGTGTCGCTGCGTGTCGTTTAAAAAGAAAAACACTCCTTCACATAGGGTTTCACTAATTTTGCCCACTGGGAGGAGTTGCATTTCTGACGTTTTTTTGTGAGAATGGCAATATGCAATCATAGTTTCCTCCCCCTCCCCCTTTCCGCAGGGGGCCTGAAAAACTTTTTCGTAAAAAGGGGGGAGCTAGTAGTTTTTTTTCAGTGGGGAGCTGATTTAAAATTGGGCTACAAATTTTGAGGCAGAAAATTCAAACCAGAAATCAAACATTGTTGCAGAAATGAAATTCTTAAAAGCATAAGTCAAATTTCATTTTATTTCACTTCAGTGTGTTTACTGTATATAGTTACTTTTCTCTCAAAGTTAAAAATAAGTCTTTTGTTTCTCCAAATAAGTCTTCTTTTTGAACTAGGACGTGCAGTGTCAGGGTAACCCAATATTTAGATTGATTATCTTCTGCCTGACAGAGAAAAACAATCTGAGGAATTTGATTTTTTTTCCTGCGAAACCGTGTTTAAAAAAGACTGGATCAAATGTAATGGTCACCGTTTGTTTTCGTTTTGAAGTTCGCCAAAAACCGTAGTTTTGGCGTTTCAGCACGTCCCAAGATTTTTGGAATGGGTCATGAAAGCGGTACAGCTATTTTCCTAAGATGTTATTTTTTCCATGCGACCATTAGAGCGTTAGCGTGTCGGTTGTAAATAAAACATCTGAATATCAAGTTATGTCAGATTTTTAGGGGGAGGGGAATTTCCTCAATTGCTGGTGAAAGCTGCCTGTAAACTGGGTTGATTTCTGGTTTTTTGGTGGGTAGGCAAAAAGGCGTCATGGTAATTTTTCAGAGGGGGGGGGGGGTAAGATCCTGAGGAAACTATGGCAACAGAAAACAAGGGAACTCGTTAAGATAAGAGGAAGTGGTGATGTAATAATAATATTCCAAAAATTAAGCTCCAATTTAGCAACAGCAACCCTCAAAATTTAGTTGTTTATAAAAAAAGCGTGACAACACAAATGTTGACTAGCAAATCCTTGTTTGAAAATAATGAACTAATTTAAATCAAATGTTAGCATAGTGTGAACCCCCAGTTTTGTGTAAGGCTATTTTTTTTATAAGGAAGGATACAAATTTTCAAATTTGCAAAAGGGGGGTGGGTATTTTTTAAAAAAAGGGTGGGATGTGAAAACGGAGGGGGATAAAATATAAAAAGATAAGATAAAATAAGATCCATCTGCATACTATGGTTAGTTAACATACCTGATTGTGTGATACAATAAACTGATGTTCGGTCCTTAGCATCTCCCTTTCTCAGCAAAGGTACACGAAACATTCCAATCGATTCATCAATCACAAATTTATCACCAAGAATTTCAACCACAGGCTCTGAAAAATAATTGTTGGTAATAAAATTTCAAAAGAATTGGCGCGTTAACTAACCAAAGACAGGCAAGATAAGCGTTTCTTTCATGTCTACCGGCCGTCGCAAGTTATTTCGCTCGTTTTGTTAACCGGTCGACCACGCTACGTTTTTTTGGAAGAAGTGAAAAATTATTCAAACACCTCTCAATCTTTCAAACTGAATTTCTGGACAATGGATTAAGATGAAATAGTTGAGTTTGGTATCGAAATAAATCTCTCTTCTCAAGTTAATTCTCAATCGATCTGAAGCTATGGATTTGCAAAGACAGTAGCACTTTTTTCAACGTCGAATGCCAAAAGTCGTCTAGTCGTCTTTCGGAGTCTAAGGGATAACGTATTTTGGCCGCCATAACGTTTCTCAAACGTATTCTAACACCTGTTTTCTATCACGCCGTCTAACAACGTTACAAAAGAACGAGATACATACCATCTTCAGGATCCGTCACTTCGATTGTCATATTACAGCCTTTACCAACCAGTGTGTTGATACCATCTCTTAACTTGACTGTCACAATCCTTACTTTATCGAAAACAGCATCATCAACAAGTTCAAGACTGGTACTAGTAATCTCTGCACCAGACCTCCAATGAACAACTTTTTCAGTTTCTATAAAAGCTAGGTTATCGGTCTCGAAGTTTTTTGTTACGTCAATGGTAGCAAATGCAGAATTGTGTAAATTACCGAACCGTTTGAATTTGATAGTGACTTTCCTGCCTGTTTCCTTAACGGTAATCTCTTTTTGGAGAACACAAACTCGTGCCCAGTTTAGTTTGAAATTTTGATCTTTTAGTTTGTTACCATTATTATCAAGCACGTCAAAGAAAAATATATCGTTCACGCTTCTTTTATTTTCATGTAAAATGTACTCAATCTGTCGGCTGTTCACGTCTCCTTGTGTGAACCTTGTAATGGTCATACTTTTGTTTTTCCTGTGAATTAATTTTCCTTCTTTAGGTGGTGTTGTGATATTGAAAATAATGTGATCGCCCTTAGCATGTGAGTCCACAGCTTGTAAGTGGGTTATCAAAAGTCTAGCAAACGTCTTTTTGGGTCGAACGCGGAGTGACGTAATCGGTTTGTTTGTGACTAATACTGGAGCATTTTTGTCGATGGCGCTTATCTTAATTTTCACGTCAACTGCTGACTCTCGTTTCACTGAATCCATGAAAAAGCCGATGTTAGTACCATCGCTAATTGCCACGCTGAATCTATCACTCATCGCTAGGGAGGCATCATGTTGGTATGACAACCGGTTGTCCGTAATATCTTTTTGTGTAAATCGATAAGTCCGTGTTATCCCATCCAAATAAATGGTGCCATGTTTTGGAGGACGGTATATTTGAAATATAACTTTGTCAGCTGCCGTATCATTATCCTTTGCATTCAACTCAAATGGTGTGATGATCTTCTCTTGGCCTTGTCCGGTGTATATCAGGGATTTTCGTAATACGGGTAGCTTATTGTCAACGCTCTCGATATGGATGCGGAAAGTCCGGAAAACCTTATTTTGGCCATCTGTCACTTCAAACTCAAAGTTATCTGCTTTTATTTCATCCAGGCTAGTGTGTATATATGATATCTTATTAGCGGCTAAATCCAACTGGTCAAAGCGAGTCAGAGGGACACCGTGATGGTCAGCGTGTTCTAAGAATCCCTTCAATGGAAGTCTTGTAACTATGAATTGGAGCTTCTCGTCAGGTGTATTGATATCCGAGGCACTCAAAACATCTGTACTCAATGTCGCACGACTATTTTCGGGCAGGCGGAGTCCTTTGTTTACAACAACAGGAATAATGTTATCTTCAGGTGTTATAATCACGTTGAAAATCTGGTTAATGAGGCGATTGAAACCATCTGTTATATCGAGGCGAATTAAATCACGCTCTTCGCTTTTCACGTTCAATTGTGTGTATCTATGTGAAGAATAGTATTAAAGAAACCATGAAACATTACCATAGAGCTCAAGTCCACAGTATAAAGTTCACACTTTAGTTGTTAAAATGCCGAACCTTGAGTTTTCGGAATTCCTTTGCATGACCTTATCAGACTCCCTGTGATGTTTCTTATAATTTATTTATACATAATTTATTTATTTTTTAAAGTTTACGCGAATGAGAAATCTGCCTTCCGATTTGCTCAGTCTGTATAATCCCTCCTCTTAGCGGCAAGAATTTTTCCAAAGAAGACTCTGGTACAGAGCACAATTCGTTCTCAACAATAAATCATGTGGAAAAAAGGAGTTGTTAAAATTTAATGTTAAAATGTTCAAGTTCTATGAAGTCACTTGCGAATGGATTTATATTCGCAAATGGAACTAATGCAAGGTTCAAGTTTCAATTCCTTGAAAAATCCTACTCTTGTTAACTAACACCTGATAGTTATGTTTTTTGCCCGTGGTCATAACTCCAGATTGGCTTATGCTAGAAACTTTAAATTTGGTATTGAGGTAGCCCTCAATAAGACAACTAAAAAATCATGCTAAATAAACAATGGTTGCCAGGTTACCTAATGACGTCATCACAGTTGTCGATTTTTGAAAAAAAGGTTCTTTTATTTACAGAGTTATATCTATAATAGGGATAAGAGTGCCAACACTAAATGACCAGCCCTCAGAGTTAATCACCTGGCTATAGACACTATGGCAGGGATGATGATGATAATGTTTGAAATAACAACAATATATAGTTTTTGTTAACCCTAATCAAAAGAGACCTAAAACCTTACCTGATCCGTTTTTTGTCAATATCATCTTGTGTGAAATTTCCTCCTTTCTTCAGGTCAGTGTACAAGTTCGAGGAATTCAACTTTTGCAGTTTCCCTGCTATCGATTCCATCATGATGATAAAAAGAAGGGAAGAATCTTCCGAATCCAAATCTTCGGCTTTTAGATTTCTTGACGTGATTGTTTTGCTTTCACCTCTGTCTACCTTTAGACCTGTATTTATGACAAGACGTGGTCGTTCATCATCCATTGGTATAACGCTAATGTACACGGACTGATTGACGCTATGCACACCATCACTGACAGTCAACTCAAAGACATCGCTGGTTGTTTCGGTGCCTTTGTGTTGGTAAATCAACGTGACTTGTGTACTTCCTGACAAGGCTTCAACACCAAACTCTACAGCCGGCTTCATCTCTGTTATTTTCTGTAACAGCAACTCTCCATTTTTGGGTTGCTTAGTAACTGTGAATGTTAGCCTATCAGCCGGCAGATCACGATCGTAAGGATTAACCTTTGAAAGATCAAAGATCACAAGATCATCTTCAATACATATAATTTGATTCTGAACAAACAGGATTGGCGCTTCATCATTAGTGGGAGTTATGGAGACATGGATCTTTGTCACCGGTGAGGTATTGTTGCCATCGTAACATTGAATATAAAAAAAATCCATATCCGGTTCAATTGCCTTGTGTTTGCTTTGAACATACTTCACTCTACCTTCCATCATGTCCGAAATAGAAAAATTTTGGACAGGGATATTAGGGTGTTCGATCTCAGATCCTTCCAGAGGCGTGATATTTTCAATAAAACCAAAGAGTGGTTGAGTTGTGATGTTGCAAATAACATTCTTTGGTCTTGTATCAGCATCGCTGATGTCCAGGATCATGATTGCTTTATTTGCTTCCGCCACCTCCACCATCAACGGGGGCTTGAGCACGGGCGGTTGGGTGTTGACAGGATCAATGTCGACACTGAGTGCCACTCCAGCATACAAATCACCGCCTATGAAAATATCCTCACTCTCATCAGCAAGGGTGAAATTGAAATGATCTTGAAGAGTGTCCAGTCCTACTTCGCCATCGGTATGGCGATATACGACTTGTCCAAATTCGATGTCACGCAATGAAAATGTATCTGTGGTCACACCTAAGTAAAAAAATCACCATCATTTTATAGTTCAAGATAAAGCTAGAAAGTATATTAGCACTCGAAACTGTTAAATCTATAAAGTCAAGTAAAACTAGAAACCATTTAAAAACTTCTCGCGTTAATTCTGATACAGATACATCTATATACCAACCAGGCGCCGATTACGTAGAACAAAGTCTAAATTTACGAACCCACGACCAATGAGGATTCTTTGAATTTAGCGTAAATCATAATTCATTGCTGAAATCAATTGGCGCAACCCAAGTTGTCAATGACTAATGATTGCCCACCTTTACAAGTGATACTCGTTTAACGGCCTTAGAAGAATAGAGAGCAGAGACGGCTTAAGGCACGATAGGAGAGTTGGTGGTTTTCAGATGAAAAATTTCTTAAAAACTTCTGATGCTGACATCCACGGTGCATATTCATCTCAATGGGCGGAGGACGTTCCTTTAACATACACAGAAAGTACTTTATTGGACAAAAGTGACAAAATTTTGTTGAAGAAAATATATTAAATCACGTTTTGAAAATTGAATTTTCGTTACTTTTTGTAAGACGAAAAATTTGGCCGACATTATTTTGTCCGAGAAGGTATTACAAACGTCACAAAAACGTCATCGAGTAGACCTTTCCCGAATTAAGTATTCAAATAAAAACAAATTTATACTTTTTCTTAAACACTTTACAAAAATAAGACAAAATTTCAAGGCAACACAAGCTCTTTCGTTGAAAAGTGCCATAACTTTTGTTGTACAATTCAAATTTTAATGACATTTTCAGGATATGTTAGTTTTGGCATCTGCAACATTTCTATGCAAAAATTTGTAAGATATTTCACTTTTGAAATTTTCCATAGCCACCGGGTTATTCCGGGAAAATTGTGTTGGTTGGTGCAATCTGATGGGAGTTTGTGATGGCTAAAATGTTAAAAATGAAATTGATAAAGTGATTTATAACAAAAGATAAACCTTGAATTATAATGAAATAGTTTTGACATAACATTTTGGTTTAGGAGTGTAAATAGTTTATCTTTTGGTTATCTTTGTGGCTTGTTAAAAAGAAACATATCGGCTACTTTAAACTATTGAAAATGTCATTGGTAAGGAACGTTAATTTTCTATGAAACCTTTACTTTCTTTTCTGCTCTTATAATGGAAGAATCATAGAATCATGGCACTTCAGTGTTTTCAGTGATAATGATGTAAAGAATTGCATCTTAATTTCATATTTTCCAATTTCCCCACATTCCACATGTCACATTCCCGGGGGATTTTACATATTTGCTGACCATTTTATCAAATTTTATTGTCAAAAATTTAATCATATCAAAAAAATCTCTCTAGCAATAAGGTTTAACTACCAGAATTTTGACAATTTTTGGTTTTTGACCGGGGACCGCTCCCCGCTGCATGTTGTTGACTTCCTGGTTCCTAATCCATGTCAAATGGACATTTAACAAACATTTAACTACCGGAAATTTTCAAGATCTTGACAATATTTGTTTTTGACCAAGGACCACTCCCCGCTGCATGTCGTAGAGCTCCTAGTTTTTTATCCATGTCAAATATATTTTCATTGTCACCCGAGTGGCTAAGGAAACTTGTAATTACTTTGAGAAAGTCAAGTATAACCTTTCTCCTTTTACATAAGGATGCTATTTTGGAAGTGTTAGGCATATCAAATAGTTAAGCAAGAATTTGAGACAAGTGGCTGTTATTGATTGATAAGCCATAAACATTAAGTGATACCCCATTCATTATACAGTGGAATTTCTAAAATGTCCTCTTTAGAGAGATTTCCGTTTAAAAGAGATCTTTCTAAAGAAAGTTTGACTGTAAATCATTCCGTTTGTTCCTTGACTTACTGTCCGTCTTATGGAGGTGTCCGCCTTATAGGGTGTGCGATTTATAGAGATTCCACTGTATTCAATCAGTAACAAAGTTTGTCTTTCTGTTAAACCGTTTCGGGTTTTTTTTGCCCCAAACATGGTGTATCGGTGTTCGTCCAAAGTCCATTAATATGAGAGACTAGAACAATATTCAGAAAATTTCTTTTGTTATCAGCAGCTCATGCTGATTGGTTTATAACGGGAAGCAAAGAAATTGATTGGTTCTTTATTCTAGTATTACGATGATCTTTATGTTTATGTTAGTAGTGCTACTGTGCAAACTTCCCATTACGATCTTGATGTACTGGGTTTTGTAGGAACGTAGATGGACGAAGTGTAGGGTAAAATATAAAGTATATTATAGGTACACGCTTTTCTTAGAAGAACAGTTGCTTGAGGCTGGCTTTTCCTTCTTTTAAATCATTTTGATAGTTTATAATTTACGTTTACAGCATAGCATAGTTTTAATTTCATTCCAAAATTAACAAAGGAATGGTACATAATAAAAGTTGGAACCACCTGAAAATAGTCTGGACTAATTCGAGTCCACTTTGGTCCCCAAAATGTGCAAAAAAGCTGGTTTCGGCTGAAATTTGCACTCTTCTCTGTTGTCTTCACTAAAGGATATCCTAACACCCTTGAAATTCAATAAATTTAACTGACAAGTGCGAAAAAGGCACTTTTCTTCCTAAATCTCCCTAACACTATCTGACTCTGTTTGCAAAAGAACCTTTTCTTCCAGACTTTCCTTGACACACCCTTCAGTCTGTTTGAAGAAGATACTTTCCTCAATGACTTTCTCTAAGTGACTGTAGCAGGGTCATTTTCTACGTTGGAAGTTAGGACGACAAAAACAGTGAAAAAAATCGCAGTAATTGACTTTACCTTGATTCTCAATCCTCCCGTGTTTTGGCTTCCGCTCGATTTTGAATATAGCATTTTTGAAATCATCACTTGAAATGCCTAGTGTCTTTTTATCAATACTGGCCAACCCGTTCTCTAGTACATTTAGACTGGATTCCAAATGCCGTAGCCTACTCTCCTTGACAAAACCATCTTTTATGATATCTAAAACGGAATAAAACATACCGTCATTATGCTTAACAGATTAGCCTTCGTCGCCTAGATTCAGGTCCAGTTCTGAGTTAAAGTCGAATAAAAATACAGTAAAATAGTTGGAGTAATAAAAGGAAAATTTTCAAGGCACAGTTTAAGACACTTGAAAGGTCAAAAACGAACAGTAAAAAAACTTTTGATTGGTAGTAAAGTCTAGCAAGAAAGTAATGGCAGTTACTGTTTATCAAGAAAGTGTCAGATGTGTCACCCTTGTTCACAAAAAAAAAACTACTTGACTTACTCAATCGGAGTTGCACTGGTATCATATTGACTTTGTCGGTCAACACAAACTTGACAACGTCATCTTTTACGTCACTACCTGCATGAAGATATATTACGTGCTTTTGACGTATATCTTTTAGACTTATGGCACTACCTGTGGACAGTAGAATACCGTTATTGACGAGAGCTCCAAATAATGGTAATTTCTTGATAATGAATCTTAGATCTTCCGGATCACTGTCAGCATCTTGGGCGTATAAATTGGAGACTTCTATCACGCCCTTACCATTATAACTTACAGACAAAACGCTTGTCTCAAAGGAGGGTGGTTTGTTATTGATGAACCTTAAATCGATAGAAAATGTCTGGTTCTTTCGACTGTTCCCTGCGATATCGCTGACATCATAGTTGAAAACTACTTTGGTGGAATTATTTAGATAAAAGAGGTTTGAAGAGGCCATGTACTTCACTTTAAAATGGTTCACATACTTCTGAGTGAATTGGTCCGCAATTTCCGAGCGTCCACTGCGTGAAACGTAAACCTTTCCGGCTGAGAGCCCAGATTCCTTGAAATACGGTTGCGAGATAATTTTATAACGGATTTGTTCGTCCGGAGAATCAGCGTCAATATACCTGAAGTTTTGTTTTGTGAAAACGCCTGGTTGATTATTCGCGGTACTTAATGAAAACGGGCAACCCGGGTAAGGTTCGGGTATCATATCATCGATCGGGTTAATAACGATTATAAAAGTTTTGATTCCGGATTGATTTTGAGGATCCGCGTTATCACTCAGACGAAAAGTGAATGTATCATGAAAAATTTCTGCACCCGAGTGCTGGTAGAATATCCGTCCCAATATGATATCAACTTGTGTAAACTCCTCCACAGAGCGTTGGTAATGATTATTTGAAAAAACCCAGTCCTGTTTAGGTAAGCCAAAATCATCCGGTATCTGAGTTTGTCTGAAAACAATCTTTCCGGCAACCGGACCCTTAATTATTGTATATTTTATCTTGGTATTGTCAGAATCGACATCGTCGGCCATTAGTTGGAATTGTCCAATTATTTTGTTGTCACCTTCATCCAATCGCAGACCTGTGTTGTACGTCAGTTGAGGTGGCTGATCATCCCGTGGTACAATTAACACAACAAAAAGGACCTGGATTGAGTGTTTCCCGTCCGAAATATGAAACACTATATTGTCACTATTTGAATCTGACCCGTCATGGATGTAACGAACTCTATTGGCTGCGATATCGGCTACCGTAAGTTTTGTAATACTTTTCCCAAACATCTCGAGACGACCGTTTTTCAATCCGTTCGACACTTTTATGATGACGTCATTTTCGTTATCTGGGTCGCGGATACTGAGAACATCACGTGATATTAGTCTCGATTGCCCTTCAAACATTGTTAAAATTTCATTTTTAATGACTCTGGGTGCGAAAGAGTTCATGGGCTTGATGACGATGATTATGTAGAAAGGGGAAGATGCAGCTCCATACGTATCTCGTGCTTCCATCCAGATTTGTTGCATACGTTGGGTGGTGATCAGTTGATCAGATGCTTTATAAGCTATCTTCAACTCGTCTATATCTTTCTGGTAGAAGGTTCGTACAGGGACGGACGGATCGTCTGTGTGCACTAAATATCCATCATCTTTAAGGTATTTCTGAGTGATATTAAACACAATCGAACCAGATTCGGTCTCGCGGTCTTCCACGCGCAGCACATCCGGCGTTAAAGCTGTCAAAACTAATTGATCAACTTGTAAACTATAACTTGCTTCATTGTAATTTACAATAGGAGGCTGATTTTCGGGTGCTCGACGAATGCGGACAGGTACTTGAATGAATTCTCGTTTTTCCATTATAGATGTTGATTTGTCAAATAACTCAACAACAAACGGGAGATAATCTCTGTTGGATGTCCTTCTAGAACGTTGATGTACATATCGCACATTCCCTTTCAGTAATTCAGAACAAGAAATATCTTTGAAATTTAAAATCTTTCCAAACCCGTTAGGATCGCTTGCATTCACCAACGACCCGTAGTAAGGCGGCCCTTCAATGGACGGTAAAAATCGGACCATGCATTTCTGCATAATCGGATCGTACCGAAACCCGATTATATTATTGGAGAAAGGTTCAGACAGACCACCAATCTCATCGACCACAAGGATTTCAATCCGCTGAAGAATCTCAAATGGCTTATATAAACCGATTTTAACATTAAAAGTTATCGGTTTCAATATAGTATCATCTTCAGTGTCAACTCGAATTTGTAATTTAATATTTTCATTACTAATACTCATACTACCATAATGTTGATAATAAACGGATTTCACTTCAAAGTCACATGGGAATTCCGATGGTAAAAACGCTCCGATTCGGGAGGTAAATGGATTCGTTTTTAATACTGAGATCTTGCACATACTGTTTTTGCTGTAACGAACTTGCAAATTGTCCGGCGTTAACATGGTGGCTCTTCCGTAGTTGACTTTTATCCCGGTATTTTTTATGATTTGGACATCTTTTGTTGATGTTGAGTGTGAAACGTTAATAGTGCCATTAACAAAACAAGAAAATATCACCAAGACAACACAACAAATTTTAATAGCCATTTTCATGAAAGTGTTTGCTGTCCGGATTCTTCAAACACTTGTCCGTATTTCCACATCCTCTGAGAATTTACCATAGCTTCTCACGTGAGCTGTCCTCTTTTCTCTAAGAACATCATTCTAGAAATCAAAAATATAAAAGAAAATAATTCAGGTCATCCTAATAACCATACGTTTAAACATGTCAACGCAAACCACAATACAGAAAGCAACAATTCTGACAAATTTTTTTCTCGAGATAGTGGTGAGAAAAAAAATGTATCAAAGGGTTGGTTTGCATTGTGGTCATGACAAAGTGTACACATATACATACCAACATCTATAAAATTCAATCAAGGCTGGAAGTCTGGGTACAAGTGCATGAGGCCCCTTTAGATAGAAATATTTAATGAGAGTGGCTATGTTTTTCTTCTTCAAGGCAACCGTATCGGAAATAACCAATGACTTTACGGGGGTTTTAAGCCCACCCACTAATTAACTTCGTTATGTAATCAAAGCGGTTATGAAAGTTAAAAACTAATATGTTTACAAGAATAAGCTACAAGAAGGGATGAGATCCTGTCCAAGAATTTTTTTCTTAGCAGTTTTTTGTCATCAGAAGATGAAAATACACAAGAAACAAATGAAAACGTAACATAACTTTTAAAACATAATATATCTTATAATTTTTTAGATACGCCACTGACGTTAGTTACCATAAATATTGCCATGAAATGAGAAAAAGCTTTAACGATATGAGCAAACCAATCTAGCATCTCATCAAATACCGATAAGGAGGAGTGTATTACCTATTACAAAAGCGCATAGGAAAACACTCCCTTACAGAGATGTTGGATGAGATTTTGGGTTCGTTCACTCGTGGCTTTAAATGTAAGCTCAAAATTTAAGAGCAACTTTTACTCTTTTAAGCCCTTCATTCCTATAAACGCAAGAGCTAAATAGCCTTGAAGATCGTAAATAGAATTGAATATCGTCTTGTTGTGTTAAAAGCGGTTTTTTTATTACATTCTTTTTCCTAAGTACCAGATAATTTTTGCTTAGCTACAATGTACTTATTTCTTCGCTGAAATCTGCAGAAAAGCGATATAAAATTTTAACCACAGTAGAAAGTGTTGGTGTTACACTCACACATTGTTTTTAATAACAAATCAACCACATTATAACATTATATAAAATTTTATATTTTTGTAATAAAAAAGAATCCATACTAGAAAATTGGCATATAAAGGATTTGGTCCTGTCACCATTATTGGGCAAATCAATGTTACATGTGACAATTTCAGACGAATAAAGTTTTTCGTAGGAAAGTCTCAAGAAAAAGTTTGGAAAAACAAGTCATCTAGAAATATCTATCTCAATAGTTCCATCAGATTCAACACAATTTTCTATTAACCACTTAAATACCGATGACTATATTTGTCATGGAATTTTACTGTCTAGGAACCCAGAGTAGTGAGCTCCGCGACCCATGAACCAGGGAGCGGTCCCCCGTCGAGAAATCTCCAAAA
>JAUBWS010094609.1:0-11263 GCA_032270445.1 Darlingtonia californica | reverse complement strand
AGCCCGCGGTCAAGTACCGACCGAGCGTGCGAGGTCGGTGCAAAGACCAAGGGCTACATTCCGGTAAAGCTCGAACTCGTAGCTCGAACTCGAAATTATTGTATTATTATAGACCTGATGATGCTTACAGAGCGAAATATATTGTCAATAAATAATAAATGATAATAAAAAATAATTGTTTGTTTCAAACTTACAAGTTCTTTAGAAATTATTATCATTAGGAGACCACTGCACAATTAAGAGTAGATGTTTCTATTGGAATGTTAAGTTAAGTTCCAAGAAAAGTTTTAGCTTAACCAAAACACAAAAATTAAAACTGTAATTATATTGCAAGAATATCTTGTAAATTTTGCAGAAAATTTATCTGTTATTTGGCATATTTCTGCAACTCTCCACAAAACTACTGTGTGATCTAAATTTGGGGAAGTAACAAATACCTAATCGAAACCCCCTCACACTAATGCTTTTTATATTTAGTTCTACAAAACACTAGTTAATGTTTGTGCTTTATTTTGGAAAAAATTGAGAACTGACATACATCTTGAGGTTTAATTTACTTAAAGATTGACAAATGATTCTTTCGTTGTATGATAGAGTCTATACCATGAAGCTAACAAACATCATCCAGAGCTGAAGTGTGCATCAGATATCATCAGAGAAAAGCTCAACATCAGTGTCTCTGTTTTGATGGGCCCAAATTTAGCAGATGAAATTGCAAAAGGAAAGTTCTCTGAGACAACTATTGGTATGTGTACGTTGTAACTCATTAAAAAACTCTTAGACCTATACCAGTCAGGATTTTTTGAAAATTTGACAGGAGGAAGATTTTTTGCCCGTGGCCAGGACTTTTGCCAAATTCTGAGGAATGACACATGCTACACACTGGATCTTTTGCATGTAATGGTGTCATAAAGTGTCATTCTAAAGGTAGCAAAAGAACTTCAATAGCACCATTATAACTGTCACGTCAGCACTTCTAAGTGCTTTACAAGTTGCCACCTTTTTCCAGCCTGAAGTTATTTAGGCATTTACTAGGCGACAGACCAAAAAACCTCCCCCTGCTTGGAATAGGGTTAAGTTAGCCTGAAAAAGTTATTCCATTCACTGCTTTCCCTGCTTGAAAAGGATTTTTCCACTTTGACATCATCAATTTTTTGATTTTCTAACATTTTGTTGAGCTGTTTAAATCACAGTGTTCTCAAGGTCTGTACCGTAATTCCTCAAATAAGCGCCCCTTCGAATAAGCGCCCTCTTGAATATGTGCCCACCATAGCGTTAAAATTATTAAATAAGCCCCCCCCCCCCTCAAATAAGCGCCTACCACCTCCAGGTATAAACAGGCGCTTATTCGAAATTTTAGACAAAAACGAGTTTCTGAGAAGTAAGTAAAGTAAAGTAAATCTTACGGGGAAGGCAGTAAGACAATAAGAGTAGTGATAAATAACAAAGTTTGTTCCTTTTTTTTATCCCTATCAGTGTTTATTTTAATTTTTTTTCGTCCTGAATAACTTTGGCGTCCAGAAAAATCTAATAAGCGCCCCCTTGTGAGGCTCAAAAATTAAATAAGCGTCCAGGCGCTTATTCGAGGATTTGCAGTATTCGCTTATTAAAGTGTAAAGACAAACTAAATTCATTTCAGTCGAAGGTTTTACCTTATTAAAGGAAGAAATTCTTGCCAATTAGATATAGAAATTTTTGCTATTTTTGACATTTTTGCACAGAAACATTTCATAACGAATGTTTTGTTTTGATAATCTTGGGAAGTGCGTTTTTGATATATTCTTTCAGGTGCTAATCTAGAAGGTTAGCAAAATTACAGGAAAAGTGTGACAGGTCGTTAAAAAGTCATTATCTATATTCAACAAATAATAGATCATGAAATATAAACTCCTCCTGTATTTTTGCAACCCTTCTAGATCCACACCTGGAGTGTTTAATCAGATCGATCCTGAATATAATCGAGCCTTAGTAGGTGATGCTTGATGTATCTTGAAGCTTTCATGTACCATATTTTGATATTACAAACCTGAATCTTTTACATTCAAATATTAATTGCGATAGTTGAATCCAGTAGGAAGTGAAAGTAGGAAATTTCATTTACACGCAGACATTTGAACGAAGATGACACAGTTTTCATATTACTATGGATTGATTCATATCATAAAATTTATCTTGGCTTTTATCATGTTTGTTTGTTCGGCTGCATGTTGCCAGATACACTTCTTTCACTTTCATTCAAAGTGAAATGTTTTGATTGACGAAAAATATTCATTCGAAGGGATTAAGGAGTCACTTTCTTAAGTTAGTCATCTACAGTCTATATTTAGTCAACGTTGACTGAAGCCTTCACAAAGGAATAAAATCAAAGTTCGAATTACAGAGATTATTATATAATAAATCTGTTTCATGATGACTTTGTACTTATTTCAATTATGTATTTCAAAGAGAAGTTCAACTGAAAGTCACAAGGTTTTAATTTGGATTTTGATAATTTTCAATCAAATATAATTTGTTGTTTTTTGCTTTTACTTTAATTAGGATGACTTACTTTTTTACTCTTTTATTAGGATGACTTACTCTTTTACTCTTTTCTCAGGATGTACTGATGAAACTCTATTTCCTATCTGGAAGGAGTTGTTTTCATCCAATTATTTTATGGTCAGATTCTGTAAGAATATCAGGGAAGTCGAACTGTGTGGTGCACTAAAGGTAAGCTGATCCTCATCAAAAAAAAGTCTGTGGAGGAGTAAAACTCACACGTAAATTGCACAGAAATACACTTCTCCGCAGAGGCATTTTTATGATTTTGCTGCCCTGGTCCTCCCTGTTGTTTACTTTTTGAGACATAGTACGATTCATAGTAAAGGTTTGTTTATCTTCTCTTTCCCTTTATTGACAGAAAACGGAAACCAGTGCCAAAAAAAAGTTTCCTTACTCAAATTTCATACACGATTTTACTATCAATTTTGACATACTAAAGTCAAACAGCCAACCCTTCTTTTACGCAATGACAGAACTGAGCTGCAATCGGACGTTTTGACTTTGTTATAGAGCTTGCTTTACAAAAGTAGTATTTCTTGAGTTCTTAAAAACTGATTTGGAGCCTTAAAGAAAATCTTCAGAGGCTGTATACACTGGTTGTTGTAAAAGTGTTAGTTAAGTTAGTTTTGTGAGGAATATTTCTAAAAGCTATTGATGTGGTAAGATAATACAACAAATCGAAAAAATTTTTCCCATCATCTTTTCGGTGTAAACCAAAACACAAAATCGAGAAAACTTGTCAAATTACCAAACGTAAGACCTACTAAGGTCGAAGCCGGTCTACTGTTGTCTTTGTGAATCTTCAGCACGGAGGTGAGCAAAAAGGTTGGAGTCCATTTCAGTTTGGAATTAAACTCACTCTACTACAGATGTCCATTATTATTGTAAATTTACTGTTAATTACCCTGATTAATTTGGAGAAATACTCCGCTTGGAGCCTGAAATTTTGTTTACATATGCTTTTTATATTTAGAATATTGTGGCAGCAGCTGCTGGAATCTCTGATGGCTTAAAGTACGTTATATCTCTGAAATGTTGGTGCTCGCTCACCTAATATCACCGGAGTATGCATGTACACTCTTTTATAAACAAATTATTTTTACATTTCTTTGCCCCAAAATTGTTTAACTACTTACGAAAAAAAGCCCCAAAAATTGATTTGTAATTGTTTACCTTAGAAGCTAACGAGGCTAGTTATTTATTTGCAGTAAAAATATGCAATACGTTTAGTTTATGACCACAGTCCTCCTGGCAAATTGTTATTAATTGTTTTTAAATTTTTATCAAAATTTGGGGCGATTTGTTTATTTTCGGCATCATTTACAAAAATCGTAAAGTAGATCAAGTTATCAAATTCCTTGAAGAAAAATTAATTAATAATAGATAACGTACGGTACGAAGATTTTCCAACTTGGGATTTTTTGGAAAATCAACATTTTTTACCTTCCGTCAGTGTTACTTTGGACTACTTAAACCAGATGGTCATTGGAGAAAGTTGTTTTTATTTTCATCATTCTTTTACTCAATATTGTCAATGATGGATAGATTGAGACGAGAGAAAATTAATTAAGCATGAATATCAATCTTACTTTCAAGTTGTGGTGAAAACTGTAAAGCAGCCATAATTCGGCTTGGTTACCAAGAAATTAAACGTTTTGTTCATTTCATCATGGATGACAAAGTAAATGATGAGGTATTTTGGGAGCCATGTGGTTTTGCAGATCTCGTCGCTACATGTTATGGTGGTAAAACAAGGAAGGTGGTTGAGGAGTTTGCCAAGTCCAATAAGGTGTGTGGTTGTAATGCAATGGGTGTCATTGGGTTCGATTGACCGATTTTTTTAACAAAGACTCTTCCAACTCTGATTAGCTATGTTTGTGGTAATTGTATGTATGTCATAACTAAATACTATGCAAATGTCCTTTACTCTTTGAAACAGTCCCATTTGAATAAGTTTTACAGTTGTGTGTAAGGCAAATAGTAACTATAACAAAGAAAACATGACCAGCTTGCAAGCCTAACTAATATTTTTGACAGTCAGCAACAGCCACATTCTCCCGTTATTCCTTCACATTTAGCTTTTTTGTACCTACAATATGGTATTTTGTATAAGGCTTAAGCCAAGTCTTAAAACCTAGCTGGCTTCAAGTAGTTTAAAGGTCCAGGATCACTTCTTTAATCTAATCAGAATAATGCATTTAATTAATTTTTCAAAATTTTGAGAAGACATGTCTTAGAATTTCTCAGTAAACACGGTGGATTTTCTGTCCGCACCACTAAAATACTGACCTGCTTGATACGCTATCCCGCTCTTAGTTAGATAATTATTCAAGATCAATTGATTATTCAATTAATCCTCAGTCATTGATTTGTTTTTTAGACCTTACGGGAGATCGAAATTGAGCATTTTAGTGGGATGGTTTTAGAAGGTCCTGAAAACGTAAAACAAGCATATTTGTGGCTTAAAGCAAACAAATACGGATTGGAAAAGTAAGATTTTTTTTGCCAGAATACATACAGATTTTTATATTTTTATCCTTAGAGAATCCATCAGAACTGTCTTTATATATGCTTCAAATCAGTTTTTCTGGAGCCTTAGCATGGAGTTCTATCTATACTGATTTTGACTCAACTAATGCACCGCGACTTTTTGCCTTTAAATGTGAAAATTTTAATTTGACTATTGTAAAGGTGTAAATGGTTTAGGCATTGGAAATTTTAGTGATATGTTTATTTAGTTTTCTAATAAGTATTCAAAATGATTTTTAGTCAAACCAAGTGCAAAAAACTTTCCAATTGTCAATCTTGACGTAAAAACTTCTTAATGAATGGATGAGGTAACAAGGTAGAGATTTTTGTTTTGTTTGTTTATTTTAGGTTCCGGTTATTGTGTGCTGTTTATGGAGTATTTCATGAAGGCAAACATCCTCAGTCATTCATAGATGCATTGAAGACTAATTTTTAATGATGAAGTAGCAGCCTATTGCAGTATGGAACCATGGTTGAGAGATTGCTCCATTCCTCGTTGAGTATTCACTGGCAAATGTAGGTCTGAAAAAAATTCATTCATTTGCAGACATCCATCCGACACGTTTACTGCTTGGTATTCTCTAAGAACCAGTTATTTAGAGTGAGACTGGTTGTTCTAATGTTCTGTTTCTTTGCCAGTCTTCTTAAAATCACAGTTACGTACAAGTCTTTTCTATCTTGCATTTTTGCCAAAATACTGCTTTGAAATAAGTGCAAAAGTGTAAAACACAGACTTTTTTATGAAAACTATTAAATTCTTTCTGTTTGAGTGCCAGCTTTTCTTATTTGCTTTTGTTCTCAAAGAAGCCGCTTTTTTATATACAGTTATGTGCTTTTCTTTTTTCGCGGCATCAAAATTTCGCAGTTTCGCGAAACCGTCGTCGAACCGCGAAATTGAAATGCTTCAAAAAATCATGTATACTGCCCAGAATACTATTTCCACGTATTCTTTAACGTCACGTAAACTTTGAAATGACGTTTTGTGCCAATTTTGATATCTACGAGAAGAAATGTCCGGCTCGGCTATAAAATAAAGACTTCCTTGGATATAGGATTCCGATTTAACCGCGAAATTTTCATGCAATAACGTATATTGCTGAGTTTTACGTATTAATAGAATCTCTAAACACAAATCGTCATTTTAACATTGTTTCAACATCCATACCAAATGGGCACGGCCCTTCCTTTGGACGTCCCATCGGACGTCTCTTCGTCCAAAATGAAATGTCGCTTTATCTGCTCTGTTTTCGCGATTTTTCAAAAATGATAGTTGGATTCCACTTTTGACCAAGTTTGTCTTATAGTAATAAAAAAAATCTATGTGCAATGTAAAATTCTTTCTCTTTCAATTGACGGCCTCGGAAATTGCAAATTTTGCAGTGACGAGGGGACGTTCTGAGAACATTCTTGGGACGGGCTGTATCCACTAGTATGAAGTCACGTTGACGTCACAACAATGTTAGAGTGACGTTTCGTAATTTCTGGGTACTGATAGTACTATGTTCTCATAAAGTAGGAAATACATTTGTTAGTCTGACTTTTATAAAAAATATTTGTACAAGTTAACAGGTTCGTTTTCTTAAAGTTTCAAGTTCTACGAAGGGTTAAACAGCTCAAAACTTTTATCCAACTTTCTCCCAACATTCGGTCCAACATGTCATAAAACTTTAGATGTAAATGTTAGATCAGTTTAATTTGCCCTTAGGAAATATTTTTCTTGTTAGCTTCATTTAGATATGTACAACTTAGGAAATGTTTTGAAATTTTGAATTTATTTAAAAGCAAATTATGCACTTCCACCTTTCACCTCTCCTTCATTAACTCTCATTAATTAACATTTTATTTAAAGCATACTATGCATCGTTATGCATGTCAAGTCATTAGTGATAATTAACTATAATAAGTTTTAATTGAACCATTTTCTTTCACATTATGTTTTTTTTTGTGGATAGACACTCGTTCATTCGAAGTTTATTTTATGTTTTGTTGGTAAATCGTAGTTTTATTAAGAAAAAAATGTTCGGTTTTTCTCAAGGTTTATTGAAACAACAAAGTAGCTGTAGTTCGGTCTCTTTTCTATTCCTGCAGGTTTTCAACGGGAATGAACATGTTTAGAAATAATACTTTGTCTTCACAACAATCATGATATATTGGATTGAGATTTAGTGTTATTATATTGTTCAAATCATCGGTTGCCTGATAAATGTATTGATGATATCTTTTGGAGGGAGAAGAAAGAAAAAAATTGTATCTTGAGACGAATTAGAGCGAGAATTTATGTCAAGTTGTTTTGTTAAGAGAGGTCTGAAATTTTAATAAAAATCACCTCAAAGTTAACTGTGTGTTTAGTTTATTTATAACTGTTGTATATGATTTGCTGTTACTTTTTATTTATATCATAAGCTGTTTCTCATTATGAGAGTAATGTTCAGAATGAATAAGCGGATTTTGTATTAAAGGCTTTTTGAAATTGAGAAAAATAAATGAAGGTCATATCTTGCAAAAAAAACTCTTAGAGATAAGATATGACATAATAGTTGGTCATGTTTTTTATAAGATCTTCTCCACTTTTTTGTTTATCATGGATGATTTGTGTGATTTTGTAAATATAAATTAGTATAGTATTTTACAATGAATTTAGAAACAAGAATTAGCAAAACTTAGCCACAGAGAAACTGTTGATAACACAGGCCTCTAGAATATATACAAAGAGTTTAAAACTACTTGGATCAAAGTGTATAAAAGAAAACAAAAAAATTGAACTGACACATTTATGTTTATAAGATTAATAATGATTTAACTGTGTAAAATATTGTATATCAAAGAGGATAGGTGTATCAAAAATGTTTTGAATGCATATTAAAAGCAAATAGTTAAACTTTGAAGGCAATAATGATATTTCGAAATGATCCCCAAAGCCTTCTAGTGAAATCATGGACGAAGCAAACTGTATTGATAGTTATTGAACTTAAATATGGACTTGAAATATGTAAATTAAACAAAACTAGTTTAAGCTAGATTTTAAGATTTAATCTCATAGGCTTTCTTACTTTGGTTATGCAACTGGTACTTTGACGTTACTTTTCTGTAATATTTTAGATGAAATAGCATTATTTAAATATAGTAATTGGGTCAACGGAGATATGGTACAAACTAAACTTCCGTCAGTATACGACGGAGTTTTTTCCTTATCGCCAACTCCTTTGAAAATTGTATGTTTGGGGAAGATCACTGAAGAGCTACCAAAGCTGACAACAACTTGTGAAATAGCGTCGGCACAAAATGACAAAAACAAAACAACACAATTTATCCAAAACATTAAGATCCCAGACAAGATTGCTGAGAAAATGTTGGAGGATTTTTCGGTCAAGGGAGTCATCACAGATGACACCTTAACACTTTTTTCCGATGTCAGTAAATACAATTTGAAGGTATTGAAACTACCAAATATTGACATGAAGAAAGCAGGAGGAACTCTAATGCAATATTTGGTTTATTCCTTTCGTGAGATA
The DNA here is from genome assembly GCA_032270445.1 of Darlingtonia californica. NCBI lineage: Eukaryota > Viridiplantae > Streptophyta > Magnoliopsida > Ericales > Sarraceniaceae > Darlingtonia > Darlingtonia californica. Next base: position 2,681 of record JAUBWS010094609.1, on the reverse strand, counting down.
AGCCTTGGCTGCAATACCGCTATTAACAGGTGGAGTATGAGAAAGCTATGTCAATCTTTTGCCGGTAGCCAGTATTCATTGACTAGTTTGAAACTCGATTTATACCCCGCAGTCAATATTGAAGCTGGTACTATTTTCGATTTCTTTGTACAGTTTCCGAATTTAAGATGTTTGGAGTACAACGCACCCATACTCGGGAACAATCAAACTTTCACTAATAAGAATTGGGATTGCTTGATGACATCTTGTGGAAATTTGAAAATGCTGCATATAGGTATCAATGGCTCATCCAAAGATGTAGAGCTGGATTCTGAAATATTCCTAAAAGGCAAACACCTGCAAAGCTTGTCGTTGTTTTCAGCGTTGAAATCTGAAATTGCAGTAGAATCGTTTAGTTGTGTAGAGTACTTCTTGGAGCTAGACAATTTACGTGAATTGGATTTATCGATTGACCTTGATCCCCCTACTAACTTGAATGTCATATTAAACAATTATGAAGAAAACCTAGGAAAACATACCACACAACTAGCGAAACACATAGATAGGTTTTTGGAATTATCTATAGGCAAACTAGAACATTTAGTATCGTTAGACTTGTCCGGTATATATGAAATTGCGGACATGAAATTACAGACATTTATAGAAACACATCAAGATCTTAGATTCTTTGGTTTATGCATGCTGCAGTCAAAGTTTTGTGTTAATGGTGACGTAGTTGCATATTACCCTCACTTGAAGGTCAGTTAACTTTGTTTTTTAATATGCCTCTTTTAAAGTTTGTGAGATGCTCAGTCCAACACATTTTTAGTTGGGTCGGCATGACCGACTAGCTTGGAGAATTATCGTGAGGCCTGACCACTTCGTCACTAAAAATTATTGATATTTCTCTTTTGCAGCAAATTTGAAAAGAAGGCTTTTGCAAAACTTTCGGAGTATGACCAGTGCACAAGACAATTTGAGTCGGGTGTAATAGCACTCTTGGTTGGAAAATATGTGTCTGCAGTTATCTGTAATTTCCTGCGATAGTCCCTGAAGTAACCCAGACATTTTGTTTAAAAAATCAGTTTAACACCCTGTAAAATGACACCACTGCTGTATTTTCTTTACCAGATTGCTGGGTGTTTTTTGGAAGACCAAATTATAATTTCATTATTAAAATATTCGAGAAGAGCTACGTACATGAAAGAAGTGTTAAAAGGTCTTTTTCAAATTGCTGCCGGTTGGACAGATATCAGGAGACCATATGTTTTAAAAGTGAGTGTTTGTTTTTCATCTTGTTACATTTAAATAGTTTGTTTGATCCGTCTAAGCTTTTTAGCTCTGAACTGGGTCTACCGGCACTAGATAAGTAGGAAATTGTGCCCGGTGGTGCAGGGATAACTGAGTGAAGAATATTGCACATGATCTACTATCAACATAAGCAAAAGAATCATCGAAAAAAAGAATTACTGATTGAGATTCAATTACTGATTTCAAATCAGTGCCAGTAGACCCAGTGTGGAGCCAAAAATTCGAAACGGATTTACCGGGAAGACTAATGATAAAACAATTTCTCTTTTGGCAAAATCGGCTACGACAATCATCAATTTAGGCTTAATGAATCATATCCCACTCTTGTCAATGTGATGACATTTTTGACAATACGTGTCATCAAAAATGACAAATTTTATTTTTTTGACTTTTGTCAATATGTATATCATTGTTTATCCTAGTTTTGAGGAGCCCCAAAAAGCCTAGTAGAAAAAGGGTTGATAAGGGACTGTTATTGAATTTACAGTGGTTTGAATTTTTAAGTCTCTTAAAGACATCAAACCGAGGCTTGTGAACTCTTAGCACTCACTTGGCCGATTTAATAGTTTAGATTTGACCATACTCTCAATGAGTGGGAACTGAAGGGACTAAGCGCAATGTACATGTAACAAATAGAAAGTGCTACTTACTCCAGTGAGTTACGGCGTATCCAAAAGATATTTTAACGTTTTTGGACCAATAGTTCCCAGCAAACTTATCCAGGGTCACTCACACTTATCGGGGGACTGTTGTATATACAATGTGAATTGAAATAGCGTTCGCTTTAATACCAGTGATGAGTGGTACGTAAGAAAAACTACAGACGTGATGAAACTTGCGACTTAGCAGCTTCGTTTTTAACCCTTGTTACTTTTTAGTATTTCCTTTTACAGGTTGTTTTGGATATTATGAAAGAATTTAAAGGTCAAATGCAACTTCAAATGGCCGCTACGTAAGTATCATTTTCCCATGAAGTCAGTCTAATTCTTTATTTTTCATTTCAAAAGTTTACTATTTTGATTAGAAAAGTTTGGATTCAATTATTATAAGTTAAGTCTTCTTGAGTCTTGTTAACTTATCCTGTTATCCTGGCCAGTAAGTTCATCCGTTACACTGGAGCTTTAAAACCGGAAAGGGTACCATGCCTGGTCCTCTGGTATTGTGACGGTCTATGGGAAAAGGGGACATAAAGGCAATCATAATTTACTTGTTTACCTCTCAAAATCATGGAAAACGTCTGAAGAGGAGGTCATTTCTATTCAAAATGCACTCCTCCACAGACGTTTTTTAGTGATTTTGCCAGCGGGTGGAGTACGAAATAAGACTTTTTTGACTGGTCGGTTATTTTAGTGATTCACTTAGGTCAAGGACACCCACCATCGTTGTGCCTG
>JAUBWS010094587.1:0-11265 GCA_032270445.1 Darlingtonia californica | reverse complement strand
CCTTGCTGTTGGTCATCAGCTTTGTTTTTTCAGCACTGATTTCCATTCCATATTTTGTAGCCGCTTTATCAAGATTTCCAGGAGTTTCTTGATTCATCCTCTTCACCAGCAATGCTTGGCAACGCTAACGAGCTCATCCTACTCGGAGCAATGGCTATTACAAGGCGCCATGTAACCCGCAATTCGCCCCTTCTCCTATTTGTTCCAAACAGTTCTGCCACGAGAAGGCTAGGAGTTGGACTAGACTGTCTTATGCTATGTGGTACGCGTGTGCCGTCTGGGATATTTGTAAGCTGTAGCTGCTCAATTGCTACAACCATCCCGGCTTTGACAGTCCATTACAGAACCACTTTTCACTACACAGCTTTTAATAAAGGTTTGTATTGAATAAGAAGAAATATGTGTAGTTTTGCCCTCTCTTGACCAGCATATGCATACGGTTTGTTGCTTCTTTACACGTAGAAGACTATCAAGTGTTGTTAAAAGAATTACAAGAAGCCTGTTCAAAGAGAGATATATAAGCTATTTGTATAACGATGAAGGTCAAGTTGTGCACAAACAATCCTACTTTTATGAATTTTTTTCAAAGTAATTTAACCTACATTAAGTATGAACGTTTTAGGCGATCAGAATGTTGGAAACATAATGTTTTTGATGAAGTAATTTGCGAAGCATGTATTAGCCTTGGGCCAGATATTTTTGTCAGAATCATTACAATTATTACAAATTGTGATTATATTTGAGTAAGCCTTCTCTCTGATATTTAGCCCAAGAATGACATAATCTATATAGAATTCTAATTTCTTTTCAGTTTGCACGTTAAGAAAGATGGATTAGTTAGTTATTTGAGATTTTGTCTTGTCACTTATTATCTTTAGCTAGTGGATTTCTTTTTGGATTTTCTTGGGTTATTGTTCAGTTCTTTCCTTTTGATCTTTTCTATCTTGGATAACAAAGATCAAGTAGCATTTTCTTTTATGTTTTCTTATCCTGGAAATAGTTGAGAAGAATGGATCCAACTTTGTTCGTAATCTGAGGGAATTAGAGGGAATTAGAGGGAAATGCAAACGATGCGAGTGCAACGGGTATGCTGGAATTTCCCAACATTGCAGGGAATTTCCCAACACTGCAAACAGGATCATGTTATTTGTTTAGTGGGAACGGGGCTTAGACTTGTCTGGAAAATGAAAGTAGGTTCCTTTCTTTTAGAAGGGATTTCTTTCCTTATTGGGCAATTTAAGTACTTTGAATATTAAAACATACAATAAACCAGGGATAAAATGGCGGGAGATGATACGAAATGTATGCTTCATGGTTCAGTTTTTAATTTTATACAAAAATGAAACGGCTTTTTTCTAGAAGAAAATAATAGAGTTCTTCTTTGTTCGAAATCCCAGTAGTTATACGCATTTAATTATGTAACTTTCGATTAATTATTAGCAGTGTTTAAGAAAAATTTCTTTTCATGGAAGTTTTTGACGAAGCAATTAAGTAAGTGTGCAAGGATATGTGTCGTGGAAACTAATTGATAATGTGTAATAGTACATGAATTTCCGTGCTTCTGGACTGATAATTTTGCTGTTTTTGCAATTTTTTAAATTTTGCCTTGTTAGAGTACTTTTAATTTTGTCAATAGGACGTAGAGAGACTGCTTTTTGCACGGCTTGCAAAAGACAATATAAATAATGGATTAATTGGTAATTCTGTACAGAATAGAAAAAAGTTTACAGAGTTGTATAATGGCGGTAATGTGTATCCTACGGTGTTGGGCTGAATAAAACATATCTAATGAACAATTTCTAAATGTTTTCAAGAAAAAACGATCAGATTAAATTTTGTTCATGCAGAGGATTTACTTTGATTGAGGAGTATTCAACAAATAATTCATTAAGCGACCTACAATTTTGAAATAGTTCAGATTGATTTATGAATTTCATTTACTATTTTCATATTCAAGTCAACGTAGAAAAGCCTGAAACAAGAATGATTTTTTGATGGATAGAATGAGAATGGCAGATTTAATAATAATTTTTACATATGAACCGCTACATTTTTATTGAATAATCAAGTAGCAGGGTTTATTACTATATACATAGAGGTCTCATTGATTATTGAAGTAAAAAATGTTATCATGGAATTATTGCCATTTTCACCTTACTCGTTGTTCTCTATTTAGCTACGTTTTGATAAAAAATATCAAAATTAAGGAAGACTTGTCTCGTATAGTAACTCTTGTAATCCACTCCAAGAATTATTTGCATCATTCCTATAGATAATTTCTGTTGTATGTTATTGTACAACTTGGTTGACAATTCTCTTATATCATTAGAAAAATGATGATTGGTTTTGAAAAATATGCGCTTCACCAAGCCCATAAAAACAGAATAGGACATTTCTCTTTGGAAACATGAACATTTACGAAATGAAGTACTGTCAAGTCGAGCACATCAGATCATATTTCATTCCAACCTTTTATTGTCTCACTGTTTTTCTATCACGTATTGTTCACGTGATGTCCGTTTTACATTAAGTTGAGTTCATATATATTTATATATATAAATCAGTACAAAAAAAAAAGCAAGTGGATATACGGCGGAAGACAGTTTGACTCTCACATCTTATACCCAATATGTTATAAAACCCTTATTTAACTGATTGATGTCACTGCGGTTTTATTAGTTGTTTTTGTTTTTTTACAAATGATCCGTATATATCTTTGTGGTTAAGCTAGTGTGAAGTTAAATAGAATTCGCAGGAGTTGGGTTCGGGCTCATTATCTAGTTTAAATGTCGAGTTTTTCTTGTGTTAAAGAATATTGAAGAAGTAAAATTAATCTTAGGTAAAATATTTCTGAACTAGACCAAAACATGCTTCAGTTAGTCAATGTTTTTGAAAAGTCAAGGAATCATTCAATCTGTTTAACATATGCTTGAATCTAGATGAAACATGTCATTGATAAACGTCATTGATGGGAATTTCTTTTGTTTTTTTAACGTTTGTATTTGAGTTTCCCCGTCGAAAATGGTTATAGAATATATAATGAATTTCTTTCTTCTAATCTGTGACTATGAGCGTTATGTATGTACTATGTACAAGACTTTTTTTTTTAATTTTCATGAGTAATAGAATGTTCTTGAAGTATGATTTTATTACACTAATATTTATGTGAAGATTCGTTGACGAAATTCATTCTAACAATTTATTAATTTCTTGTGGGCATAAACCTCCACACTAGACCATTCTAAGCCCGTTCTTTGCATAATAGATTTAATTTTTATTTTGTTTATATAACAGGGTAATACAACTTGAAAAAACAACTCAAGAATGCAATAAAGATGAACAACAAAAAAAATGGCAAATCACAATAAAGTTCACCGATATTCACCGATATTGGTACTGAAGAAAAAAAATAACAGTTGATGATAATGGCCAATGAAGGAAAAACAAAGATAAAGAATTTTAATGTTGCTCGTACTTATGACAAGAATGGTTTCAAAATGAGAGCTGGGTGCCTCTGTTTCAAAGATGAAACCGAAAAAGAGGTTAGTTTTTTCAGAAGAAACGAATTTATTTTCTGACTATTTGTTTACCTTTATGTGTCAGATCGTAGTAAAGCCTGGCCACTCTAGTCGGCACACAACAAAAGTATAGTGTCGATGTGCTCGGGTAAGTTTCGGGCCAAATCTTTCACTGCTTGCACAAAGTTATTAATACCAAATAATCGAGCTTAATCACTCATTGCTTAACATTGTCGCCTACATTCTCGACTTTTTGATGAAAATTTGAGGAAATCCAATTCGACGTCGCTATATTTTGCCAGCATCTGAATTACCAGGGTTTAGTCTACCATACATGGTATCTGTGACACCTGTCATTATGGAATTTCCTCATTTAGGTTAACGATTAGTTTGACACCTTTATAAGGGATTTTTTAACTTAGGTGATAATAAACTAAACGCCAATGGAAGCAACACATTATTATTACGTTTCTTTTTTCATAAAATAAGCCTCTTCTCTTTCTGGAAACTTAATGGAATTTACATTGACGTAATTGTGAAAGCTGAAAACAGACATCAAACTCAGGTCCCCTGAGCTCTTATGTGCCGCCGTAGGGGCTGTTATATTGGCCCGCTTAACCAGGCTAGCTCGGTTAGTAAAGCTGAAATTCTCTTGTGTTCATATGAGGTTTACTCATCGTGTTTTTAAAACGATTAGTCACATTTTTTTACATTTTTCTATTGTTTTAGAAATAACATAGGCGCATTACAATGTTTTCCCGCCCGGTTAGCCAGGCTAGAGCTGTTAAATGGGAAAGAATCAGCCCACACGTTGCCGAGATCTCGGCTGGACAAAGCGGGGAAGCGGTTAGCCGAGCCAGCTCGTCTTTCATGTAACAGGTTGTTGATTTTATAAAGATTTTTCAGAGAGCCGAGATCTCGGCGCACCGAGCCAGCCCGTTTTGCCGGATTGGATTATTTCACATAAGCACCCCTTAATAAACAATCGACCAAAAATTGGTACAGTCGATAATATAATATGGTCGATATGGTCATTGTTATGCTGTAAATAGTAGCCCATTGTGCTTTTTTTATATGTATTGTGTAGTGTTTCAATCTTTCAATCAGTTGAACAATTTTTTCATATCTGTTAACTTGGTCCTTGTTCCGATGTCGAGATGTTAAATGTCTACTGTTTTTCAAAACCTGCTTTACATCGACGAGCCTGTACTCTTTGGTGCCTAATAGACGCCGACCATATTTTTGGGAAATTTACCCTCAAAATTGACCAAAAATTGACATAAAAATATTTGATTTTCTCAGGAACTAGAAGGTTTTAAACAAATAATGTTTTGAAACCATTACGCTCATTTTAGACCCATTAACACCCCCAACTAAGCTAATTTCAAAATTTAGTTTCCACCCAACCCGCTTATTCCAACCCTTTTGTTTTTCCCTCTTCTATTAGGCACCAGAGAGTACTTATTGAGACCTGTTCAATTTCATTAAAAACCTTGTTAAAAAATGTGTCATGTTGCATAAAACTGATTGCGAAATATCAATAAATCATTTATGATTGCGAATGAAGAAATTTGACACGACATCTGATTGTTTAAGCACGAAAGCGGCTTGCATTCTATTGTTAGTACAGTCTTTGATTAAATTTATTGAATGATAAAGCTTTATAAACATTCCTGTTATAAATTTTTGCTTTAGGAATAGACAGTTCAGACCGCTAAAATGATTGAAGCAAATAACGGGTTTAAAGAGTGAAGTTCTTTGAAAACATCGTTACGAGTCGTTTGTCTAATACCTTATCCTTCAAAATTTCGTCGGTAAAAATTGATCAAATATCTATAAATTTATAAAAGCTTATTGACCCAACCTTTTGGCTTTACGATCCGTCCATTTGGTATTACGGCCCGACCAATTGGTATTACGGCCCGACCAATTGGCATTACGGCCAACCATTTGGCTTTACGACCCGACTAATTGGCATTACGGCCAACCATTTGGCTTTACGACCCGACTAATTGGCATTACGGCCGACTATTTGACTTTCCGACCCGACCATTTGGCTCTACGGCCCAACTATTCGGCTTTACGGCGCGAAGGTTCGGCATTACGACCTGATAGTTCGATTTTGATACCAATCTGACTTAATAAATATCTCAAAGTAGTCGACGAAAATTTTAACCGACAGAGTAAATCTCCGACAAGGAAGTTTGTCGTGAAAATCTAATCTCGGCAGTAGTGTTTTCAAGAATTGAGTTTTGTAAATTACGTTTTCGTTTTAAAAGTGATTTTGGATTAGTCTTTTTCTTCCGGGATCCTGGTCAAATATTCGTTACTTTTAACTGACGAAAAATCTTAACCGAAGAAATTAATGAAATTTAAACCAGTAAATTTTTCACCGATAAAGTATACCAATCTTCGTCTGCTACTCTGCCTCGAAAACTTACCTACATATATGAAATTTTTTCCAATATAATAAATAAAAATTTAACCCCTAGCGCAAAAAAAATACTTTTTTGAATGTTTAAACCATGTGTACAAGTAATATGTTTTAGCGCTATATTGCTGAGAACTGGAAAGAGTAGATCGAACCAGTTTTGAATTTTGATATCTTTATCTTGTTTATCTCCCTGTTAAATTATATCTTCTGTGCGAGATTTTTTAAACGAGCTCATGTCCACCAAGTCTGAAACTTTCCTTATTCAGAAAAGAAATTACTCATCCCGGAAATTGTAAATTGAGAAATATTTTTCATGGTAGATTATCAGACATTCAAGTCTCAAATTATCCTTTTTTAAACAAACTTTACTCAAATGTTAGAACTGTTTCAGCAATAGTACAGCTGCAAACAAGACCTGATTATTTCTCTTGGTACTTCAAACATTATACTCTCTATTAACCTGCAATGGTTGTTTTTTTTTTCAAGGTGTTATTAGTGACCAGTTCTAAAGATTCCAACTTTTGGGTTGTTCCTGCTGGCGGTATAGATCCTGGCGAATCACCTGAGCAAGCTGCAGTGCGCGAAGTCTACGAAGAGGTAAGGATAATTACCTTTCAATCAGCTGATAATGAATAGTGCGTTTACGTCGAGTCCATGTAGAGGTGTAGCGTCAGTTACAGCCTTGAACTTTTTGATAGGGACCTAGAAGCGCCACGACCAGAGCAGGAAGCGGCACATGTTCCTTGGGTTGAAATCATTCGAGAAATCTCCCATTTGATGTTCACTTTCCGCTGAATTTGAATGAAGTGTAATGTATTTGTATTTTCAATCAACCAAATTTTGTGGAATCTATTTTCTTGAGCTACAAAAAAATATAAAAAGTGATGAAGTATAATTTTACACGATCCACTGTACTTTTGGAAAAACATGAAAACGTACAAAGCAAAATTTGTTGTATAACTTTGGGAGACATTTTCAAAATCAGAAGAAAATTACGATTTTTGTACACAAACGTCATCTCAGTTGTACATTATGATCTGCTTTCAGTGAGCATTTGGCGCTTAGTTCTTTGAAAATTAATTTGGTCATAGTTTGCAGAGAAACTCTGAAAGAGAAAGTATTCGAATTGTTAATTAGCTCCTTTTGTGAAATGCTGGCAGTTGTTCTGTGTAATTTTTTGTGGAAATTCTTCACTGATACCTACCTCTTTTTTATTAGGCTGGAGCTATCGGAAAATTGGACAAATGCTTAGGTGTTTTTCAGGTAACTCCTATTCTTTGTTTTGCAGCCTTGGCATTTCTTGACATTTATTTTATTCTTTCCATCCACGTCTCGAAGTTTTTTTGGATTCGTTCAAAACAGGAATATTAAAAAAATCTGTTGTTCTTAGCTCTTGGATTATAATTTGTCTATTCTTTCGCTATGGCAGTGAGCGGAATGGATCAGATTATTATTGCGGGAATTTTATTGCGCTCTTTACTGCTCTTTAAAGCATTTTCAATAAAACCTAATGATAAATCTGGAATCTGTAGAAGTTAGATGGAAAGTATTTTTGAAGCTCAATTATCATACTTTTCCTAGAATCCGCTGTTGTCAAAAATCACGTTTAAGTCGCGTAAAAAAGCTTTTATAAAATTTTGAAAAAAAATCGAAACTGCGAACTTGCTTTCGCACGAACGTATACAATAAAGTACAAACAAGAAACTGAGCAATAACAAACGGGAGAGCGATAAGAAATAAATTACGTTACGGTTATGAATCTCGATATTAAATCAATCTTGTTCGTTACTAATAAGAACGAGATCGTCTTTAAGTCAAATTGATATAATGTTTCGAAAATAATAGTTATTTTCTATGGGGCTTACGTCTGAAAATATTTAAATATTTGATAACACTAATCAACTTCAGCATAGTCATTATTCTTTGCAAAGCATCGATTCCGACACATAATAATGAAAATAATAACGTCTTTTCTACTGCGCATGTGCGTGGAAAGTTTTTATAAGACATCACTTTCGGTTTAGTCATTTTTCTTTCTAAAGTATCGATGGCTTCAGGGAAAACATGTAGAAACTCATAATAGGAGTAATAGGAACAGTTCGCAGCTAATTCTAATACGAAATACACTACGTGCTGCGCACTACGCTCTCCCGTAATTATACTCACTTCATTTTCAGAATGACAAGTCAAAATCGCAAACATATATGTATACGATGGTTGTGAAAAATCTGGTTGAACCGAAAGGTGAGTTTTGTTTCTTCAAAACGCTTAATTGTTTTCAGACGTTTCTGTTAAATTAAGACTTGTTTTTCGTGTTTCAAATAAGCTTCGAACTGCGTAAATAGATAGATGTAATGTCTTATTAAATCGGACTTGCTAAATACAAAGCTCAACAACCCTGCAAGGATTGGCATTTTCCACTTTCCTTTAAGATTAAACTTTGGCTAAATTTTAGGGTTTGATAAATTATTTTTGTAATTCCTAATCTGGCTATATAAAAGATGTGATATATATCATAAAATACTAATCATAAAAATCTTGTCATGCAGAGAAAAGCCATTTAACAGATATATTTGGTCCCAAAATCTTTGAAGTTTCTTTGCGTACTCTGAAATAATATGGAGAACAGAAATTCGTGGTTGTTTTATGCATGAATGAATGAATGAATGAATGAATGAATGAATGAATGAACGAATGCATTAATAAATGAATGAATGATTGAATGAACGAATGAATGAAAATGATTGAATGAACGAGTGAATGAATGGAATAAATGAATGAATGAATGGAATAGAATAAATGAATGAATGGAATGGTATGAATGAATGAATGATGCGATTATTCACCCAGGGAAGCCTCTTCAGTTTGTCATGAACTGTTATTAATGAGGGTCCTGCCTTCCTGGAAACACCTCAGGGTACCATGCAAAATTAACAGTGATTGGTGAATTTCACTACCGAAGGCCTCTTTCTAAAGGGATTCGAACTGGGAACCCCCATTTAGACGTCCAGCGTCTTAGCTCCTCAATGGCATCATCGCATTACAAAATGAATATTTGAAAATGTTGCTGTCACCTGTAATTGATTAAAGTTGTTTTGTATTTTAGACAGGAAAGATCGCAAGTGGTTTATGCTGAAAGATGCTGTAAATAAGTTAAACCATCGACCAATTCAGCAGTCGTATATTACTAGTGCTCTCACCAAAGATTTAATTAAAGACTCTAAGAAAAATGTTTATACTCTTGGGAACTTACTGGCCAAAAGGTAGGGTTTATTAATGAAAAGCTATAGGAAAGAAAGTTACTTCTTTTTTCTGCCCTTTTTGAATTCAATTCTACCAAACTGTTCATAAGGTGATACCGCTACGGTCTTATTCATAAATGTAGTGTTGCAGAATTAGATTAAACAATGTACAAAAGAGGCGTATATATTAACCCTTAAGCTGATGGCTGAGTACTACTCATTAACAAGCAATGATTGGTCTTCCTTGGGTTGTTTTTTTAAATAGAATTACACACACCATTAGTTTAGACCTGCTATAAAAACTGTCGTCTGTGAAACTCTACACATAATATATAATAACGTTCACATTTTACTTTATTTGGAGAATTTGTGTGCCTATGCCTAAGCCAAATAATTATTTCTCGTAAATGGCTAAACAGATTAAATTTGGTCCTGAAAGTTTAATGCCCACCAAACTAAATTCCGGCCAGGAATTCTCCGAATAAGGCTATTGAAAATTTATCAGGTTTTATGACCCTCTCCTATCCTTGGTTACATGCCATTAAGTAAGGTTCTCCTCTCGATTACGCCATCATCGGTTTTATCTGAATATAAAAACTGCCAAAAAAGAGGGTGAAAAGGTTCTTTATAATACATATTACTAAATATATTATCCAACGAATGAATATTTAATCTTTCCGAAAAATGGAATAGTTTTTACGAGAAATATTATTAAAATAAAATCAATAAAAAAATTAGGATAAGATTAGAAATTCGACCATAACCAGGTTCTAACTAGCATGTCTTGATTTTTATTGGCATAAACCTGTCCCCTTCCGCCTACCCCTCCCCCAGAATCAAACATTGCATTGCAGTTGCATACTGCTCTTGGTGTAAACGCGATATGTGAACATTCCCTAACGTTGTATGACTTGAGTCGTTTGGCCTAAATTTTGAATGTGTAGCTATATTAGTTGCTTGTTTACTTGTTTGTAAGATATTGATATACAAATTTACTTAGTTTCATAGAAGAGGAAGTTTATTTTTGCAATTATTTCAAACTTGTCAATTTGAAGTGTTTTCTTATATCAAACCTCATTATTTCGAAAAACATATAATGATTTTTAACTACCTGAGCTATCATTCCCTTTCCATGAATACACTTAATGCAAGATCTCTAGAAAGTATTTTCTAAGGCATTGTGCTTGCACTTTTGCTTTTTGAAACTGCGGTGAGTTCTCAAAATTTCTGTTCTTTTGTATTTAATGTTTGATGATATTTTCTTTAAGTTATATTATAGAACCATTGAAACAACGGTTAATTAAACTCTTTTACATTACGTTCATAAATATTTTGTTTTTAATCTACGGGGACAACAGTGTATAAAAGAAATGCAACTATTCCTGCTCGAAGGTTGTTACTTTTACAAATAAAAACAAGTCAGCGTAAGTTAGCAAATTCAAAACAATTTGCGTACAGGGCTGATCTAGGTTATATTTTCATTGTAATTTTTTTAGTTATTTGTATATTATATTGTAACCTAGTATTTAGTTTTTCAAGTAAATAACGCTCAGTTTTCTTATAACTGAAATAATTTTTCAGAAAAGCGAAATAAGATATATACATTCAAGGTTTTGAATTATTTCTCTCCGAAATGTATCATTTTCAGAAAGGGTAAAGTAAAGTCTCTGTAATTTTAGCTTATATCTAATGTAGGATTTTTGACTAAATATTACTTAACGGACCAAATTAAAACAGTTTTATAAACAAATCGAAGTGAAATTAAAGAGAGCTAACAGAAAGTGATAAAGCAATCATCAGAATTTTTAATTCGTCAAATGTTCTTTTCTATATTTCATTCACATTTCATTCACCTCAGTGGTCAATTTGAACGTCTACTATTGACAGCACTATCAACAACTGTCTCTCGACCACGATGTTCTGTAGAAAAAATTTAAATACTACCGGGTGCGCCACAAAAAAGTTTCAGTCTTTGAAGCAATATTTCTTAAATAAACTTAATTTCAATGTAAAAAGAATTGCCTAACTTAAATTTTGATGTATCATACATTAAATTTGGTTAATTCGTTAA
>JAUBWS010094565.1:0-11266 GCA_032270445.1 Darlingtonia californica | reverse complement strand
TTGGCTAAAAATGCATCCTCCGCAAAGTAGAGAAGTATATCTTTTAAACTAAATATTGTTCTTTTACAGCCACTAAAATGTCTAAAATTGGAGAGATTAGAGTTTTGGTACCCAGAATATGTGTTGATTGTTTAAAATTTCTTACTAAACACATTAATCAAGTTAAAATTCATACCTATGTTTAGACAGTTTAGGTTTATTTCAAAAGGATAAAAACATTCCGAGCAGTCTCATTCATCCTTAGGATATTCATTGCTTTCCAACTTTGATTATTCTGAACATTAAGAAAATAGCTCAACCATGATTGGCAAAAACAATTATCTTTGGGGGGCGCTGTAACGCCTCACCGGCCCCTTAGGCTGCTACGGCCCTGGTAGTCCCTCCTCGTAGTAAATTATAATTAAACAAATGCACCTGGATCCACAAAATTGAGCACTTTGCCACGACAATCGACAACAAGAATACCTCGTGTGTCAAACCAACATTACCAAGATATTCACAAATACCCAAAAGACGTGATTTAATTAATCTCTGTTCGAATTTAATACCACATCAATGCTCTTCATCCAAAACTGATTTAAGGGGTATTCGCTTTGATTGCTACAGGTAAATTTAAGGCGAAAAGGTTTTCAAACTTTCATATTTATATGATACATATTCCAATTATTCACTTCACTTTCCCAATTTCTATCAGAAAATAATTGGGCCCTTGAATCATCTATTATTCCTTAAAAACACGTAACGTGGCGAAGATGACAGAGAATCTCAGAATAACACCACCAATTTAAAATTTATATGCACATGTGAATGCCAAACAATGATCTGAGGAACAGGTACACACCACGTATTACTTAATATTTATGACTTTTCGACTGGCATTAACTCCCTAAGGCTCATGCTTTTCGCCAGAAAATTTGACATATTTGGGCCATCCGTTAAGATTGTTGAAGGTTTAAACGAATTGAAAAAATTGACAACCTTACCCTTTCTCGCATCAACATTCTTCGACTTAGTCATCGAACAAATCAACGTAAACAAAATTATCTCCATTCATAACTTCATTGGATATCTTTGTTTTAATCTAAAAGTTAAAATGGCAAAGATTATTAATTTCGCAGGTTTTAGCTGGAAAAACTACACAATACTGCGAAATTCCAGATCTTAAATGAATCATCATGTCATGGCACCAAGTGCACTCACGTATATTGTATTGTATTTACATAGAGGTGGGTCCATAACCATAACAAAAAATTATGAGAAGTATGCAAGGCCTCATTAGTATAATAAAGAAAGTAACAAGACAAGAAAAGAAAGATCTTGTCTTAACAAAAATCTATTGTGCAAGTAAATTTGAAGATGAATTGTAGAAACTTATAATAACTTTCGAATTATAACTTTTTCGTTGTCCCTTTTGAGTTCAGAAAGTTCAGACAGTAATGCTGTCATCTACCAATCGAAAGGTTCCTGGTTCGATTCCGAAGCCACGAGAAGCACGAGTGAAGGTAATCTGATCAATGCAATTGGAGCTGATGGTAAGTGTGCCTTTTCACATTTCCACCAATATATTTCTATGATCTGGCGCAATCGAAAAGGGGATAGACTCCCCTCATTATGGCTGTATCGACTCAAGACGTTTCTCCGACCTACTTACTTCACTTATAAGTAACCTACACTCGTAAGTCAAACTTTGTTTTTACTGGACATATTGTGTTGAAGATAATAGAAGTTTTCCCAATTAGTTGGTAACAGCAGGGGCTGATGCGTTAAGCTGCCGCATAATACAAAACTGTTTCGACATCCGACATAACAGGAACATTCATTAATGATCATTAAGAAACACTTCGATCACGCACTCACATGGAGGCCCACCGTTAATTACTAAAGTATGGACTGTACTATCCCATAAAGAATACCCCGCCAAATAGTAGTGTCTAGACCTCTCCTCTTACTGACGGATTGCCTGAATGGGTGAACTCATTTTTCTGGATATCACATTATATTTAATTTGTTACCCTGGCCGGAGTAGGGTGCCGTTAATTCAGGAAATGGAATGTGTTTATCTTTTCGCATTTGATTGACATCGCCTTAGAAAAACTGTGTCGAAAATTTAAATAAATTGAAAGATATTTTAACGTTTAATAAGGGATAAAATAGACGAATCATTACGTTTAGACGCTAAACCGACGCTCGGGCGGTACTGAATTGCGCGCAACATTTTCAAGCTCTCGCCTAACGGTAATATTATTGTTAAAATCAAAATTTCAAATGAAATAAGTAGACTGTATTCGGACATCTCTCAGTCAATAAAAATTGCAGTTTATTGTATGAAATTAAGTAATGTGAATAAATGGTACACCAAAGAAATTAAAAACTAAATAAAATTTTTGCTTACTTTAAGTTTCGACCAATATTCAGCAATCAGACCTCTTCTTTTACTGATTCCAAAGAATTTGCAGAAAACAAACATACAAACAAAAAATACTCATCCATTCGGTCATTGAGTATCTAGAAATCAAGAAATCAAGTTGAATAATTTAGTTGAAGAGTAATTACAATCTACACGAAAAAAATGTATTTGTTGTCATTGCCTAGTAATGGTGTACAGTATTTTAGTTTCTTTGATGTTAAAAAGACACTTGCTAAAGATGGCCTTCAACTTCATAATTTCCTATTTTTGTTATATTTCTTCTGTTATACGTTTTACACAAAGATATCCATCTGTTTTCTTCAGAGATGGTGTGATTCTTAATTTCCTCACATTTTACTTACAAAAAAATCTTTCACAAAACTTTTTTTCCCGCACAACAAACCAACCAACTGGTGGCAAGTTCTCGTTATATAATGGCTTTTACCCTTACTTTCCTCACATAACACTTCTAGGAAGTTAAATGAGGTTTAAAATCTCTCCAAACAATTATCCTGAATCTGTATAGAACAGGGCCACTTCTGTATAGAACAGGGCCACTCAAACCAAACAAAATAACATCAAACGTTACTCAATTTATTAGAAAACAGTGAAGTTCACAATTTATACAATCAATAAGCGAAAATTTTAACAGGATAGAATTTCTGCTAACCTTTTTTCCAAATATTTGAATCATCGTTGAGTATTTTGGGAGAATTTATCTTCTTTTGGTGATCAGAAAGCATACTAATCCATTTGACCAATATTCTACAAAATAACAATGGACAATGGTTATAGGCAAGTTATGTTTACAGTACACTCACTATCAAGGCATTGGCAGTTGATAACAATATTGATGGTTGATTCTATTTATCTCGTCGGCAAAACGATTAAATAATCAAACACTTTCCAAGCACTCAGAGGATACCACATAACATAGAGAGTGCCCAAAAAATTGGAGATTTAATTATTTAATAATTTCTGCAACTGGGTACAAATAAGTCACTATTACGGACAACAAAAAACCAGCCTATGCATTTCTAATAAAAAACACAATGTTATATAAATCAACGCCAAAAAATAAAAGATGCGATGAAGGCATCGTAGTTAAGCTACTCTCCTTAAAAAATTCATAAATACAGTGTCATTCATAGAGCAAAACAATTAAAATCTACTCATGAACGACAACGATAGGGAAGTTATTTCTTGTACTTGTTGTAAAAGAAGACCATGGAACACATACAAAAACTAGAATACTAATTTTTAATAAAGGCACAAATGTCGCTGGATCTTACTGAACAATGCTTACTAAAGGGGACTACACTGGGGTCTGCACATTCAAAAATTAAGCATCTTAGTTTGGATAGTCCTCTTTGAAAATTATTATCTCTTAGTTTCCTCTAAAGTTTACACTTGTTGTAATAATATATTTGATATTTGTTAGACGTATTACTTCTTAGATTCCATGAAATGTGGGGCCTTGACCGAGTGGTTAATGCGTATATCAGGGTCCTGAAGTCAACTCCTTTGCTTGGACTTCGGTAGTGAAATTTGCCAAACACTATTAATTCTGCATGGTGTTCCAAGGAAGGAGGGTCCTTAACTTAAACATTATTATTTCTTACATTCTACAATGAACTATAGAGCAGCCAATACTGTTGTGCGAAACGAAATCAAGAAAAAAACCAAAAAAACTGATAATGGAACAGTGGAGGTTGTTAAAATAGACGACAAAGATCTTGAAGAACTCATCAACTACTAATATCTCGGCTCTTTCATAAATGAAGACATGACATCAGAAACTGAAATCAGAAGAAGGTTAGCTATGGCAATTGGCCAGCTATCCAAACTTGACAAAATATGGAAAACCAGAAAAGTCTCTCTCCAAACAAAGATCAAGTCATTAAGGTCATTGATTATTTCTGTGGCACAGTATAGATGGGTCAAGCTGGAGTTTTTAGAAACTTTCATATGATTAGATTTGTTGATTCAATAAAAGACAATAAATTGCTACTAACTTTCTAAAGAACGGCTATTAACTGATCATTAAAATAAACCAATCCATAGCTCTCTTGCAAAAAACTCCAGGACATCTCGTATGGATGCAAAAAATGGACACACGAAAATCACATAAAGGAATTGTTGCCTTTGAAATGAAATGTTACAGACGACTTCTTCCTATAACTTGGAAAGATCGTATGACCAACAAAGAAGTAAAGAGACAAATTCAGGATGTGATAGGAGAATACGAACGTCTGATAGAGATTGCACGCCGAAGAAAGTTACAATGGTTTGGCCACGTTACAAGGAAACCTGATAGCCTCGCACACATAATCATGCATGGTCAGGTGAACGGGAAACGAACTCGGGGAAGACCAAAGACGCCTTGGTTAGGAAACGTTAAAGACAGGAAAGACTATTGTAACTTGTACTAGAGAAGCAAATGATCGTAAAAGATGGTGGAAGACAGTTCAGTCATCAAAGTTCCCCAAAAGTCCAAGGACTATGGGAATGACATGACATGACATGAATGACCTCAACACTCAAACAATTTCTTACTATCCTTAAAGTTTAAACATATAATCATCAGGGCTTAATTACAAGAATCTGAATTCCGCGGGAATTTTTTGAATTAAAACAAAACAAAAAGAAACAAGTTTTATCATTTCTTCATTATTGATTGCAACATTATGGAAAGATTTGGGAGTGCAAACCAAGAATTCATTAAACATTTAAAAAATGCCAGTTCAAGTAAAAACACGGTAAGATCCACAAATACATGGCCAACGGAGATATATATAACTTGATACATAAAAACACACACATCAAAACACATTCATGAACAGTGATTATTAAAATAGACACTTTAGGGAATTTATTCCCATATGCGGAAATGAGATGATTGATTCCCGTAATAATTTATCTGAGACAAATAAAATGTGATGACAGGCTCATGTAAGATTACATTTTATGATATGGGGCATACATATGACATGTCTTCTTTCGAGAAAAACAACAAAAAATATGCCCTCCTAAGATTAACAAGGAATCACTTGGTTTGGAGGGCAATTAACAAAAAAATAACTCGTTATTTTTTTGTTAATTGCCCTCCAAACCATGCGATTACTATTACTAATTTCTTAGTTTCTAAAATTACACATATCTTTCTTATGCCTCACATGGCAATTAAACGTAAGTCCAAAAACCAGACGTATTATATAGTTTCCCCATCTGGTCAAAACATTCGAAACAGATCATAGCTTAACTTCCTCAACGCATATAGACAATTGTTGCTTAGTTTCCACACAGCTAAAATAGTATTCTTAGTTTTCATTATAGTTTAAACATACTATTTCAAGCTTCCGTATTATATCTGGCTTTCTACAATCGTTAAAAAGAGCTTCAATATGTTTGTTTACAGAACAATTCACCGCGAAGAGCTCGTTGCATGAAGACGGTAGAAGAGAAAAATACAAAACCCCCTAGAAGCTCTATGAATTTCAACTATATTTCGGCCTAAAAAGTGTGAATCTAGGGGGCGCGAGAAAGAGATTTGTCACAGAAGCATTTCACAATTACTCATCTTATTCATTTTCACACCCTCCAGTTAAATTACATTTTTCTCACATTTCGGTATTTGTTAAGTCAACAAACAATTATCTCTCTAGAAAATTAAAATGCTCGTATCTCAAAACGAAAAATGGCATACCATCCTAACTTCCTTGAAGTTGTTTTCACCCATAGCTTTGAGCTAGAGACTTAATTCTTTTTTTTAAATGTTCCCACAAGATTGAACTAAAAAACATTATTTTTTTATTTTCAAACAAAATTTCGCTCCGCCATTCACAGTCAAGTGAAAATTTTGGTAAAAAATGATGCATTTTTCACTTTTTTCACGTTTTCTTCGATTTCTTGAGACCTATTAAGGTCCTATCCTATCCTATACCTAAACCTATCAAGAAAACAGTATCACAAAAAGAAACGAAATATTCAAAAGCTATGGGTGAAAACAACTCGATTGAAGTAATATAGATAAAATTTTTGAAAAAAAATTTAATAACTTTTTACTATTATTTAACATATTTTCAAAATATCATCAAAAGAAAGAGAATTTTATCAGTTTTTAGAATTATATTACCTTTATAAACTTAAAATTATTTTGTCGGGAGATAAAAACAGTTAAAGCAAAGGTGTCCACATACCTTAAGCAAACGCTCTAATGACTGAAACAAATTTTTTAGGCTGCGATTTGAACATTGAACTCTATCGCGTGCTTTTACAGTTGTAAGGTTTTCTAGCTAAGACATAAGGGAAACTAAGTTACAAAGAAGAAACCTAAAATTAAGAAATTTAAATACATTCCATTACCCATTATCTTAGTTTCCCCCACTTCAATTCCTAAAATCTTGCATAAATTGTGTAAAGGTACACAAAATAATTTTTGCTATCTTCCATTTTCGCTATGGGATGTTTATGAATTTAATGATCTTTTAGTTTCCTCACATTTCATGATTTAAACAAGTAAAAATTGGGATTCTTTGGATTCTTATTACTCGACAGAATGGTACAATTAAATTCTTTACAATTAAATTTGTTGCAAAGCTGAACCACATTATTTACCCAGGATAGTCTCTTCAGTTCTCAATGTCCTGCCTTTCTGGAAACAGCTAAGAGTATCATGGTTTCAAACTCGGAACCCCCGTTCAGGTGACCAGCGCCTTTAACCACTCGGCTCCACATGATCACATTGAAAGTATAGGTTAGTAAACTTTTCAAAGCTGGGCCATTTTCCTCAAAAACTAATAAGCGTAATCAAATCAATTTACAAGTAGATGCAAATAGAGAAGTGAAAACAATATTAGTGATGAAATTGAGATCCATGAACGAAAGAAAAGTAATGGGAACCAGAGGTATACAGTTTCTACCTGGTACGATAAAAAACTTACTGTAATGCTCAAAACCTTTGAAATCAACACTGCCAAAACTTGCCAGCACCGCAAAATGTGAACCAGAGGTAGCAAAAGATCCAAAGTTCGTGATTACTCAAGCAAAATGTAGTACAGTGTCAAAATCAATGCCACCTGAAAATAAAAACAAGTTTCACATTAAGTATTGTGTAACTACCAATGGAAATTCCAATTTCAGAAGGCAAGTTTATTCTACTATACATTTTAATTGACTTCGGAAAGACGACAATTTTCAAATTTTGAAAATATTATAAATGAAGGAACGAACATTAGTACTCATTAATTTCAAACCTTTTTGAGCACAAAGAAAATAAAACCTTGAACAAACTAATATCCAGGCGCGAAACAGACCGGAGTGACGGGGTGCGGTTCCTATGTACGTTTTTCAAGGGGCCCATTTTTATACCAACTATATTACAACATGAAAATTGTAAACTAAATATTTTTACAAAATTTATAAAGAAATGTATAACGATAAAATAATCTTACATATTATTTGAGGTCCTCCATCAGGGGGTACTTAAGTTAACCTCACTAAATGGACCCCAACTAAAAATTCTCCTAAGGACCCAGGTACTTATGTTACGCGCTTGCTTATATTCTGCGGTTGTGCTCTTACTAACGTGGTAAGCGCATCGAATTCATTTCAACTACTCAATGACCTATACTTAATAGTACTTCATTAACGTTTTACAGGAGTTTTCTCCGACCACGTCTGCGTAAACAAATAATGGTGCAGTTGACCAAAGGAAAAAAGGAAACAGAAAACACCAACGCCATTGTGTAAAAGGCGCAAAAAGTACTACGGTGTTACTTACATTTCTACCTCTCTACCTTTGCGAGAGTATTATAATTTGTTAATTTGATACGAAATTGTCAGATCACCTCAAGCTCATTCAATCATTGTGTACATTCATTTCGGTTGTATATGAAAGCTACTAGCATCTCCAAGGCTTTGCTCCAACATGAAATAAGGGTCTTTACATTTGAAGTCTTACATTTTAACAATAACACCTTTTTCATGTGCAAATTAAGTGATGTCAATACTGCATCATTGTAATTGGAATGTTATTGACGATTCAACTAAACTCAGCATTAACATGTGGTGCATCTTCAGGAAATCATTTCCAATGAATGTCAAATTTTTAACCAAAACAACGTTGAATAAAAGATGTGTTCCTCGGATGCAAACTCAAGCCAGTAAAACGGTAACTCTACTGTTTAAGCTTCGCTGTGCCCGTTGCAATCTGCAAACTCGTGGCGTTTCAGTTTTTGGTATCGTTACCTTGTGAAAAATGTCCACGTGAAATTGCCCTAAATTGCATCAAATAAACAATGTTATACGGTTTCTTTGAGGAGATGCTCCACAACAAAGAATGGATTTATTTACTTCAATGACCTATGCCGTTCTTTAGAAAGTTGGTAGAATGTTTTTGTCTTTTATTCTATCAACAAATCTAATCACACGAAATCTTGTTAAAACTGGCCCCAAAATTCAAGTTTTCAAACTTGTCATTACTTGAAACCATCTTAAATGAACTTAAAACTGATATTTTCACCACAAAGGAAACCCGATCAGTGGTCCGTTATAATCGTTGTTTCCCACTGAATGAATTTCGTTCAAAAACGTTACATTAATGCTGACTTCATTTGATTTAAAATTCATCGCGAATCCTATTGAACACTAAAGGTTACAACTCAAATAGGAATTCCTGCTTACTTTCGCTTAAACTGTTTTTAACGATCTTTAGTAATCATGCCATTGCATATTTTTCCCAAAAGCCTTTACCATGTGTTACAATTTACAATGTGTTACAGATTTAAGAGTGAAAACAAATCATCCAGTTGATTAGAGAGTGTATCTACAAATAAAGTATAGAAGAGTAAATTATTAAGGTCCGCAGATACTTATATGGATCTGGCCGCTAAGGAAAGTTCTCGTATCGACTTTGATTTTACTTCAATAAGTAAAAATTTCGTTGTCACTTTTTATCCCTCCGTCAGACAGAAATTATTCGTTACATCTTTAAAAGAACAAAAGAAGACTTATGGTGATGAGACAAGTAGTGCACAATACACTAATAAATAGTAACATGTTTACAACACACTAGGCTATACCTCAGCTAAGGTCTAACATCGCGTTCCAAAGGAACCAATAAAACAAAATAAAAATTAAAACGCAATTTGATCGATACCTAAAGCAGAGTGCCCTGCATGTTTAGTTGTTTGGAGTCCAGGACGTATCCAGGGCCTAATAAATTTTTTTTCACATAATAGAAAAACGACCTGAGGCGTTGCCAAAGCTCAGTCATATTTGACCTTTTAAATATGCTCGAGAGTTTTCAGTTAATTTAGGGCGTGTCAATTGTTAGTCCAGCATGTTCCAGGGCCAAAATTGTCCAATAAAAAAAACATCTTGAGGAATCAATTCAAACTATATATTTGCTAAATTTTTGCCACATCTGACCTCTCATGCCCTATTTAGAGTGTCCAAAAATTAGTAGCACAAGCAGACACACGATTTCAATTTCTGGCCCAACTAAAGTTGAGAAGCGGAAATTCAGGCGCGACTGTAAATTTCGCTTACTTTGCGCTTCAATCAAACTAGATGAACTATTTGTCACCACTTTTGCGGGAGAATTTTCATGCATACGCGGAAAAAAATGGCATGAAATTAATGGGCGTGAAAAAGCAGGAATAAGGTTGTCTCCTGACATGTCACAATGAATTTCAAAAGAAACCTAACCCAAACAAATTTATCCAACTTTTTAATTCCTGCTTACTTCAAGTTTCCTGTGATACTTCTTTCTTGTCCATAAGCCTTCGATTTCGTACTGATTCCAAGAAATTGGCAATTATACAAACAAGGCATCTCAACCATTTGTTCATCTCTAAAAATAACAATGGAAGACTTTTTTTCGAAAAGTAAGAATTAAATCATGTACAAAAGGTTGAGGGAAACAATAATTAAAGAAAAACATTTGAAAGGTTAGAAGTGGTTTCAGGGACTACCACAGTAGTCTTGTAAAGCAGGAAAATCGTCTATTTAATTATATTAATAAACCCTTGCTAAAAAACTTAGACACGAAATACCCCCTCACCTCTACACATTCCCAACCTTTACTGCCCCCTGCTCTACAATTGCAATATCTACACCATGGAAAGGGTAAAAGATCAAATACACTATATCCAACACATTGACATTCACAACGATATTTCTTCAAATAAGGTAATAATGTACCATGATCACATTGCCAAATATTAAGAAATGGGACCAAATGGTCGATAGGAAGTTATCCTCTCAAAGGCTCTTACGCCCTATATAACACAGCATCGTGAAAATGCAAAAATCTGTCCCTCTTATAGGGGGACACTATGAACACTGTAAATATTTGTTTCATTCGCCAGTATAATAATTGGAGATATTACAATTACTAACGATTTTGCTTCTTTACAAATTTACCAGCTAAACAAATTCAGCTTCAGTCGACAGCCTTCCATCAGAAGCAGTGTGGTCTGTCTTTTAAACACAATACAACCAATTCAGCCAATAAAAACGAAATAAACATCAGCATCAACAACAACGGCGATCCGAGAAATTAATACTTTTTCCAACTATTGTTTCTCATCTAAAAAATGAGAATAGATAGTTTTAGTAAAAAAAAACGCTGGACAGTTCAAAATTGCTCAACAAAAATGTATCACATCTTTTCAATGTATTAATGAATAATTGTTGCTCTTGCTACAACGATAATTTGACCAGCAATGCAAGCCAGAATTGTGCTTCATTATCTATCAACCAAATAAATGTCGACCCATGCAAATTTCATAACATATTTCTTCGTATCAAATCAAGATTTTAAAAATTTCGTCACATCGGGCCAGTCACGTCACA
>JAUBWS010094554.1:0-11266 GCA_032270445.1 Darlingtonia californica | reverse complement strand
AAAAGTTGAATAAAGTAAGAAATGTAAAACGCGTATCGTGACGAGATATGGGTACGAGGAAGGGGACCCTCAAAAACGGTGTGCAAAAATTAACTATTTAGTTTTGAAAAATTCTCTAAGGCTTTTATCAAATATTTTTGTAGTAGTTGCCTTCCTAGCAGACAATGGCAGTTCATTAAACAGTTTTGCGCTGCTGTATTTAAACGACTGTTTACCAAGTTCTATTTTGACTTTCGGAAGTACCAGATGAGAAGATGCCCATTGTTACGAGTACCCACGCTGTATTGTCGAATTTGAAAGTAGCCTTCAAAGTTGGTGCACGTTTCGTGTTCCAGAGAACGTTTACTTTCAATTTTCAATTTTCAACTTTCAAGATAAAATTCAAAGTGGAATATAGTTTCAAGGTTTTACTTTGTTGATACAAAAGAAGAAATTTAATTGGCATTTTAGATATATAGATTTATGTATTTGCCTAATATATGAATATACCGATATTAGAGCTATAATGTGAAATGAAATGGCTGGAACAAGTAGAAGACTTTGATCATCAAGTCCCATTAAGTTAAGAGCAAAAAAACTGATATCTTTACATAAAGTTTATAAAAGTTACAAAGAAGTTAAACTGAATATATATAGATAGATATACGTAGATATGACATTATTTACATTTAACTATTTGTTCTTTAAAAATGTTTACAATAATCAAAGATATCTCTAGCCAATAATCTTGTTTTTACAGAAAGAATGAATAATCTTGTTTTTACAGACTTTTTAAAAAGTGTAATAGAGTCGATTTCTTTTTCAGCTTTTGTTAGAAAATAGTCCCATACGTAAGGTCCTCTGTGTCTAATGGAAAATTTCGATTTGTTCAGCTTTGCACGTGGAATTTGAAAGTTATTTTTTGAAAAATGTGTTGGGTATCTGTGGTTAAAATTAATAAATTGGTTTGTGAAAACCTTTGGATTGACACCGAATTAAGCTTTAATAATTGAAAGGCTATCCTTGGTAAATAATTGTATAAAACAAATGAATGAATAAGATGTTTCAAACAGAATCCTTTGTAAATTACTCTTTCAAAAATCACTTTTCTATATATAAGATATTTTCTGCTTTATCATAGTTTTCAAAAGACTTGATCAGCTTGTATCTACATTTCAGGGCTAGATGTATGACATATCATTATAGATTTAATATTTTTTGTAAGAATGGTGTTTTCAAAGATGGATTGAAATAAAAAAGATGCCTTGGTATTTTCCTTGGTCAGAATCAATAAAGAAGCGAGCATGTCGCTATCTTTTACAGCATTATCTTGGAGACTTTTTGAAAGAAAAGCTTGATCTGGATCAATTGTCAGTTGATTTATATAATGGGAAAGGCACTATTAAAGAAGTTCCACTGGATGTTTGGGTATGTTTTATTCTTTCATTTATTGCTTTTTCACATTTGGGGAAGCAGCTTGTTTATATACTGATATTTTATACAAAGTGTTGTTGTTGTTGCTGCCAGTGCTATATTTTTCTACTAATAAGTTACCAGTGCACACAGAGAAATCTTCTGGTGAGCAGATGAATTAGGATGAATTACCTGAATAAATTCTAACCTCCTTTTTCTGTATGTTAACCAGTAATATCATTCAATCCCCCTTTTCACATGGAACAATGCATATTTTTATGTATTCCCAATAAAACGGTGGCAGTAAATGCACTCTTGATAATTATATCAGTAAAGTTTGCTCTACTTTTATTTTAGGCTTTAAATGAGATGATAGCTACTTCAGGCATGCCTGTTGAGCTTGTTGATGGTTTCATAGAAAGTATATCTGTATCAGTGCCATGGAAAGCTTTGCTAAATGACAGCTGTGAAATTGAAATTGATGGTTTGCAGTTAACGTTTGCTGGACGGCAAAAGACAGAAGGTACTTTTAATGAAGCAACCTTCGTGGGAAGAAAGTTTCATTGGCTGTTCGACTGCAAAATGCTTTCGTGGCTGGACCTTTTAAGGATAATTTGCATGAAGAAACTTTTAAAGATTAAACAAAATACGAGAAAAAATTTGGTCAAAACTCTCTGAAAATTTTTTAGCTGTTACAAGAAATTTGATTTCAGAAGGCAGAGTTTTGAAATATTTTGCAGGAATAAACTTTAGCGGATAAATAACTTTAAATAATTTTGCAGAAAAGCCAAAAAACCACAAAATGCAAAATTGGAAAAGTTTCTTCCTTTAAAATATATGCTATTTTCCACACACAAATTTATTAAAACAATCTGAACCCAGCTTTTGTGCTAAGGGTACATTTAATTTGATTATGGTTTCGAAAAGTTAACAAACACAGCCATTTTTTTGCAATGAATGGATTTTTAAGAAAATTATTGCATAACTGCTATGAGATGTCCAATGATGTTTTTGTTTATACTAAGTATAAAGTATCCCAAATATATTGTGTTTTACAGGTAGCCTTGTAGAAAGTATCAATTCTTGGAGTTCAATGAGTATGACAACAAGCATTCAAATGGCACAGGAATGCTTGCGCCAAGATCCAACGTTAAAAGACCAAGAAGCCAGTGGTCAAGCTTTTGAAGGGCTAGAAGCCTTTGCACAAACTATTGAATCGGGTAATGAAATCTCTCTACTAAAAAAAAAGAGGGTTATGTCTTTGCTTTAGGACCCACTCACATATTAAGATTTCCCACTGTTAGCATCATCATGACATCAATTTTCAAAATGGGCCATATTTGTCTGAAAGTCAAAGTTTTTCAGAACAGTTCTTAGAGCCAAAATTGTGTGACATTTGAAATTAACCCTGATCAACCCACTGCCTAATGGTGTCACTATGAGGCCAAGGAAAGGAAATTTGGAATTGTGTATGGTCCTTTTTTTGCTGATAATTATTTCTGATTTATCTCAAATTAAAGGAAGAATTTCAGTCATAATAAGAGGGTTGAAATTTATAATCTCATAATTGGATTTTACTTAAAGTAACTTGATCCATATTAGAAGTGACAATTTCGAAGTTTTCAAGTATTCTTTTTGTGAAATTTTAGTGTTGGCACGTGTACGCCTTTCCTTCGTAAATACAAAAATAAGGCTCGAACATCTTCCTGGAAACTCAACAAGTGGTGTTGGTATTGAATTAGTTATTGATAGGTAAGGGCTTCTGTTTGTATTGTAAAGTACCTTTTTAAGATGTTTCAGGTAAATATTCCATGCCTTGTTGTGGTGATTCACATAGCTTTAGCTTCTAGTTTAGGACGTTCCCAAGGCAGGGTAGTGATATTTTCTAATCACCGTGAATTTTATGAGTGTCTCTGTGGGTGTTTCCAGTAAGGCAGGACCCTCCTTAAAACTTATTCTATACAACTGAAAGACTATGCCGGGCAGAAAACCCCAAAAGTTTCGCAGTTTGATACTGTTTTGGAATTTATCTTGATATTTGTTGAAATTATACAGTATTCATTTAGGATCGATTATTGGGATTTATCTCATGAAGAAATCGGGAAGGAAAACACACCTCAGCATAGTGTTTATGAACCAGTGGCTGTTGCAATAAAAAATTTTCAAATGATTGGGATCAATATGTATATTGATGAGTTTCCACAACACAAGAGAACTCGCTTGCGTGATTTATACTGCAGTGATGATGAGCTTTCTGAGAGTCCAGTAACTCCACCTAAATTTGACTATTTAAAATTTCGTTCCAAACCCTCAGTTGAAGATGAAGCAACAAATCTGCTTCCCAAAGTGAAGTTTCTATCATCGTGTGGTAAACAAAATATGAAAATCAAGCTGAAACAAAATGATGGCATTCCTGGTCCTAAAGTAATTTTTTATCAAAGTTGTTTTTTACTTTATTTTATTACTATATTCAAAATGCACCAACAAATCACATTTGAATTTTGTCAAGTTTTTATATTGAACAGCTGGTGCAATGGTCTGCAATTTTGAAACGCCTGTAGTATAGGATTTCACGAACGAAACGGTCTTTATAAAAATATATTTAGTGACGAATCTAAGTTGGTAAAGGAGCGTCTCCTAATATCGTCCATAATCGTCTTTTTTAAATCGTCTTTCTAATTATTCGCCCCAAAATCGTCTTTTAAAAATCGACTTTTGAAAATCTTTTTTTAATCTTCATTTACAGTTTATGAACCAATAAGTGTTACATACCATAGAATGCAGAGGGGTCAGAGCCCCCCCCCCCCCCCTAAAGCTTGATTGACAACCCCCCCCCCCTCTAAAGCTGTAATAACAACCCCCCCCCCCCCCTGAAAAACTTAAAATGGCAACAAAAAGCAAGAAAATAATTTTTTGCTTTTACGGCCCTTATTGTTACACTTTTTAAATACTGTCTATAATATATCAGAAATAATAGTTGAAAACGGTGATCATCAAATTTTCATTTATATCAAAATTTGTGTTACGTACGGTTATATGCTGTATGAAACACTTATTTGCTCATTAGCTATGATTGATATGTTTTTGATGTAAACTGAACATACATTAGGGTCAGGTAGTATATACAAACTAAATAAAAATATTAACTGAGAGGCATACAGGTGCTTAATAGGATGTGATTTAAATGTTACGTATTACGGCTTAACCATTTTTTGAGTCAAATTTGTGACCGAAGCCCAGAAGTCATTGCAAAATCGTGCCAAAAGACGATTAAAAAAGAAGAATAAAATCGTTTAAAAATCATCCCAAAACAGGACGAAATTTGGAGACGATCCCTAATAATTATTGAATTATTCTACATTCAAATTACATATACTAACGCTGAAATTTTCTGAAGAATATGCTTTTGTATGTTTTTACTTTTTAATACTAGTTCGATATGGAGTACTCCCTTGCAGCATTGAATATATTTTTGACGCCCAGGCAGTTTCACCTTTTATCAGATGTCGGGACAGCTTTATCAGAAAATTGTAAGTACACTTCTATCTAAAACTAACTTGATAGCGATTTCATTCAGAGCACTTTTTTCGCTTGCAGCATCAATAAATAGAAAATATTGCTCTTGATGGTTTATCAATGATTTATTTTTTAGTCAAACTGAGATTTAAATATTCCAATGAAAGTTATTTGGTTTTCTTTTGTATGTATATTTTATGGTATGTTTTTGTTTTATTTTAGCCGGCACATATAGTGATACATCTTCTGTCACCAAAGAACCAGTAGGCCATGGTCGCTCCAGAATGAGAGAAATGAAATCTGAGGACTTTATGAAAGTGGAGGAGAGCCTACAAAATCATTTCACTAGTATAGATTCTCATGATTGGAAGAGTGCGTTGAATAGCTTGAATTCAACGAGTGATTCTCCTGTTGGAAGTTTCAACAGGCAGCGAGCAAACAGCGAAGAAGAGTTTTTCTCCATGTCAGAGTTTCCTTTACCATCACTTGGCCAACCAACACTATTGAATACTGTAAAGCAATGCAATTTGACTGGAAACAGTGGAGAAGATATTTCATCTGGCAGGTTTTCGCCGACATCACCAAGATCGACTTTGAGTAATATAAGTTTAGGAGGAAGTAGTGGCTCCCTAACATCAAGAGGTAAGAAAACAAAATTGTGAAATCGATATTTACTTACCAATTTTTGATTACCAATTTTCTGATATGATCTATATATCTATCTAAAAATGGATTTTAGTCAGGAATTTAACATAAACAACTAAACCTGAATCTTTCTGATAAAGTTGGACAACTATGATCCCGTGGGTGAGCTTTTCCGATGTCTTCCATGGTGAAAATTACCAATCACTGTTAATTCTATGCCCCTTTATGTGTTTTCAGGAAGGTAGAACCGTCATTTGATAAATCAAAGAAGTCACAAAAGCTCTTCAGATTGATAATTTCAATTTTCCTGATATCGCAAAAAGTGCTCGGTTTCTTTCTTTGGAAGACCAACCAAATAACATATCATCAATCCTCTCCACTTGGATGAGTTAAAACACTTGTCTTTTTTTAATTGAATGATATTTGCTAGGTACACTCACAGAAAAGGCAAGCACCATAATCAGAGGTTCTTCAGGATCCCCAGGTATCTGATTTAAATTACTTTCGTTTGTTTGAATTATAGTGTGAAAGCATAATTTTTCATTTTTGAAAATAGCGATCCCAGCCCAGGAAGCTCATCTAAAAGTAATTTGGTTTTTAACTTAATAGAAATTTCAAGGACATTCTAACTAAGTTTAAATGGTGCATATTTCTTATCGAAAGTTTCTTCCTATCGGAATCGTCTGGTTATCATTCCAAGAGTATACACACTTTCTAATATATCGTCTGTTTTCTAGGACAGAGATTTCATCATGGGTTTGTTACATCTCCAGGAAGTGCTGCCAGCGTTGGTTTGGCAGGTGTTGGCAAACTTGACGATTTTACAGATTCTACAAGAATTCGAATAAGAACAAGCAATGTTATTATGATTCTTCTCCATAGAGATCCATTGCAAGGTGTAGCTAGTACCCGGACAGATCGCTCAAACGAATGTGGTCTGGAAGAGATGTCTTCTATTTTCTTCAACCATGTGAATCAATATTCAATACAAAGTTTGTTTGGTTTAAATGGAGAAGATGTTCGAGAGAATCTTTTAAATATTTGTGCGTTTGATCATTTAAGGTAAGATCATGTGTCAATTTTCATTGGGCTTTTCCAGAAAAAATCTGTTCACCCTATGTTGAGGATATCGGACGTCCAGGGGGTCTCACTATCACAAATTGTGGATGTCCAGGGGGTGATACTTTGCTTAATTTCCAGGGGGTCTCATCTGTAAAAATTGACAGAAAACTGGATGTCCAAGGGGTCTCAATGCAAAAATAGGACAAATCCAGGGAGTTGAGTTATTATTTTTGAACATCCAGAGGGTCATGATGTTTTTCGTGTAAGTCCATATCCTCAACATAGGGTGAACAGATTTTTTCTGGAAAAGCCCAATATTAAAAAAGTTATCTACATTATATTTCTCTCATTTATTTTTTGGTTTTTACTTTGAGCATGTCTTTATACACATATGTTTCTGTAGTAGCTATTTTTGTGGACCCATTACCGGTTTTACTGTTAAACTGGGATTTTCCTTATGTTTTACGGTTTATTGTATTAAACCTTTTCATGCACTATTCAGTCAATATTAATATGAACATCTTTCAGAATTCTTGCATCGGCTTTAAATGTTGAAGCGGAAACGAGTGCAGCATCGCAAAAAGTGGATGTAGTTCTTGGCAAATTATCTGTCGATGAAAATCTCTTCGAAGATCATCCAAAGCAACCATATTCCCAAGTCCCGGTAAACCATTTTCTATCTTCATCCCTGCTGACAGGATTTTCAAGTTTTCATTAACCTTTTATTGGTGGCACCGTCGCTTTGCTACTCCTACCTAGAAACTAGTTAAAGGACCTAGTACTGAATGTTTCTTAATTGGTTTCTAAAATTTACATTCGGTAACACAAATTGGAATGACCTTAAAATCGAAGGCAATCGCCAATACACCTTCTTCCTGCAGTATTTTTTTCAACACAGGGTCAGCTTTTGGATCCCAACAAATTCAGTACTGAAAGTTTCTTAACTTTTTCGAAGTTCCAGCTTCTAGTTTCTTATAAAAAGAGTACGTGTAATAGGCGGTGCCAATTTAATATGGCGTATGCATGATTGAGCCGTTAATTTATATACAACCGATTTATTTTTCAGGTCATTCATTTTGATCAACAGGATATTTCTCCTTTATATCCTGGTACTTTCGGTGCTAGTCAATCACCTTGCTTGAAAATTCGAGTACAAAAGACTTCAAAAAGTGGAACTGTAAGTCTTTGATTCCATGGGCAAGTAACCGAATGACTTCCTACCTGCCTTCCTATTTATGACTTTTAATTACGCAATTCTCATATATGTTCGTCACGTTTGGAAGCTTTTTTGTGAGCTGGTACCCCTAGGTACTTCAGACAGCAATGACCTAAGTACCAGCCAGTTGCACTTTTCTTCCAGATTTTATTTCCATAATCGATCCAAATATTTGTAATATTTGGTTGACGTTTGACGAGAATAATCAATGATTTTTATTCATCTTTATGTAGCAAAAAGGTGATTTTCTGTATGTCTAATTTAGATTTTGTGTTGTTTTTTTGGGCATTTTTATGTTGTATGTAATCACATGACATTTTCAGGATGATTAATAATATAGCTTTTGGCAGGAGCTTCAATTTGGACATTTCTAAAATGACACTAAGTGCAACCTATCCAATATTTTCAGGAATTTAAATTCATTACACAGAAGAAAGTATAGATCACAGTAAATTTTAATTGTTGTTTTCCTACTAGGGTGTTCATTCTCGCGGGACGATGCCACCAAAATTGCAAGTTTCAATTGACTTTGGTCCATTAATTCTTGATCTTGACCTCACTTTGATGGATAGGATATCTGCTCTCACAACACCTGGACCTTTATACAAAACAAGTTTATACAACCAACCACGTTTAGACGAAATGTATAATTCTCTGGCCACGGGAAAATCTGCTGTAAGTAACCAGTAACTTATTTGTGTCCTTTTTATAGTTTTAGTGAAGAAATGTTTTCCACGTCATTTACTTCAATAGAAATTTCAAGTTCTCAAAAACCATCTTCACGAATGATTTCTTAGAAAATTTTGTCAATTTTAATCACATGTTTTGTTTAAAACCTGAATTTGGGTTTGAGACGGGTGTATTGTTGTTTTCACGAATACACAATTAGTTTGACTAGATGTAATTTTGTCACACCTTTGATTTCAGAATCACCAAACGGCATACAAACAAGTGTTATATGATAACTCATTGAATAACGACTACAAAACCGATATCGTGTGTAATTGTGCGACTTCCAGAATATTTCTGAGGTATGATATACTATAATTCTTAGTTCAGGCTACATTCCTTTCAAATAATGGATAATAAATGGCGATGAACTTAATTTATTGTGGTGGACCACCCTGTGTTGGCTGAATCTAAATGCCTATTTGCAGTGCCCTTCTTAATAGGAAATCACGTGTCACTGGCAAAATTTGATATATCGATATCGTTTCTTAAGTTAAAGTTCCATTTGACGTAGAATGCTTCAACCGTTAGTCTACTTGGGGATGCTGATTGGTCTATTACATTTGAGTTGACGCCTTTTCACTTATACAAAATACCCATTTCTCGGTAAAAGGACCCTAACCCTATTTTTTAAAGATAACCTGGTAATAACCTGAGATTTTTCACGGGGACTAGTTTAGAAGAATAAGCACTACATTTGTAGAATATTGCATTTCAAAAATAATAAAATATTTTTGAAAACATATTATAATGGATACTTAAAAAAGGCGTTCCGTTAAATATTGAAAAAGAAAGGTCGATTTCCTCTTTCAACGCTCTAAAGGGATGGGCATAGCCTTGCGTTATCATTCGATCAATAAAAGCGATAACAAAGATTTGCAAGATCACTGATATATATCTTATACTTTGGCACGATTTCAATGGAGGTTGGTAATACTTTTTATAGGATTCCTGTACCTGATCTTCGACCAGCGAGCGATCTTGAGAAGAAACCTTGGTGGAGACGAAACACACATAAAGAAAGCTTACAAATTGATTTATCATCTTTGGAAATAAAAACAACTCTCACACCTTCAAATCACCCTACATCATCTTCTTATGATATCGGATTTCGAAAAGCAAAAGGTTCGCCATTACGTACTACATTTTGTATAGATTATTCGCGCTTCCAAAGGGTCCTTTCGGTGAAAAAGGCGAAGTATGAAGTATTGTTGAAAGATTGTTCATAGTTTAAATAATCGACAAATTCACCCAAATAGCAGTCACACTCCTCTTTGCATTCTCTAATACTTGTAAAAACCGACGTTTAGTGGATCCTAGGTGTTGGATATATTACAGAAAAGATTTAAGCGTCTATATCTCAAAATTTAAACACTTGCGAACACTTTGTTAGAAGCAAAATTTGTTTACGGACGGCTAGTTTCAATGTACTTATTGCGAGGCATGTAGGCGAAACTCATGAAGATTTTTTTCGAAAATGCGCATGATTCGCCGCTTCATCTGGCTGCGTTCATTGGGTTCAGCGGTACCTTAAGTTGCATCGAGTGGTTGGTGAGTTTTTGTTTTAAAGGTGACTATGTGTTGTGACTAGGTGTTATGTTTTATTAAAGATGATCATCATTTGATTCTTACTTGAAAAGATTTTCGTTGGTATTATCTCCTAACAATCTTAAAGCTACTAGGCGGTTTGTCACCAACCTTGCCAGAAAAATTAACAAAATGATAACGCAACTTGACTTTGCGAGATCTCTTGAAACCTAAAATTAAAGATGAAACAATTGTAACCATGTCTTACACTGTTCATACGGTAAATTAAATTTTTCCTGATTTTTAATTTAAGGTATATTTGTTGCAATGCAAAATAGCTACCATATGTTTGATATCGGTTCAACAACAGAAGAAGGTGAATCTGGTTCGATGGGAGTTGATATGCCAAGGTATGAAGAAAATTTTTTGTATCATACATTTCTCAGAAGTTTGACGGGTGGTTTGTCATAAACATTAGAATGCTGATTGTGCTAGCTTTTAAGGGGGTTCAACGCTCAATGGGTAGGAAATCAACATGGGAAATGTTTTGGTTAATATTTCGAACTCTCTTGTTACGAATATGGTTATTAGCGGCCTTAAGTTGCAAGTTTACAAAAAACTAGCCTTAAGCATAAGAGGCACGAGCTGGATTCACTTAGGTTTTTTTTCTAAATCTTCGCATCATAGTCTCTATCCACTTTCATTTGCAGAGGCTAAGTTGTTGTTGTTGTCTATTTTTTTCTGTTATGGTAACCATTTTTCCATCCCCGTTTTTTCTCTTTGACCTTTATATTTCTCATCCAAAGGATTTTGATAAACATCACGCCACCATCATCAAGATCAGTGTTTGAAGAAACTGATGGGTTGTCCGAAAATTCTTCACCAGATTCCATCGAAGACCAATACCCGTGGCTGAAATCGGAACCATCACCATTTTCAACCCAACCGACAATGTACAACGAAAATGAGGAGGTATAATTCATTTCAAGCAACTTTTATAAGAATTTTGAAAGCAGTGAGTGGTATAATTTAAAACAGTATTCAAATCAAGTTTTATTCTAATCACTTCACGTACCGGGTGCACCACAAAAAAGTTTCAGTCTTTGAAGCAGTATTTTGGAAAAACTACAAGGTTTTAAGAAATAAACTTAATTTCAATGTAAAGAGAATTGCCTAACT